>CM022774.1:20564798-20679798 GCA_012411365.1 Ameiurus melas | reverse complement strand
TGATACGTATTCTGAAAAAAACCCAAAAAACAGTTATTCTAACCTTGCAACAGATATACTATTCTCCCCCACCCCCCCACCCCTTCTTTCTCCAAACACAACTTCTGTTCGTGAGGCCATAAGAGGTGGCAGACTAACGAAGAAATGCCAGATAGTGAGAGAGAGAGAACACCAGGCTCACAAAGGCAGTTTATACAGTATGTGTTAGTAATAGTTTCTATGATATTAAACCTTCATTGCAATGTAAAGCAATGTGCATAAGCAGCATGCACCTTTGTTCCTTGCTCGTCCTCAGAGAGCTGTCCTGGGAATCGTAACCTGTGGCCTAATTTGGCAATAATGGCTTTCATTTTGTTCCATTATGTAAATATGCTTTCTAGTGTGCCGCAGGTCTGCGGGGGGATACTGTCAGTCCGGAGCATTTTAAATGGGAGTTTAAATCATTAGGATTAAGCCTTTATATGTGTCCCCTCCTCACCTCACAGTGAGAACAGAGCAGTGATGCTTGAAACGGATACATCCAGAAAGAGTGAGAGACAGAGAATGTGTGTGTGGGAGAGACAAGTAAGAGGTAGGGAATAAGACAGAGATGTGTGAGGTAGATGAGTAAGAGAGAAAGAAGGAGAAAGACAGTGTGCGAGAGAGAGAGAGAGAGAGAGAGAGAGAGAGAGAGAGAGAGGAGGGGGATCCTTCTCCGCTATGTGAAATATTGTCGTTTGTGATTCTGCATGACGCACCAACCCACAGAGCACTGCCAGCTCTCGAGGACATTTTCTCCCAAACTTAGTTTACTGGCTTCATCCTTTTCAAGCCCAAGCTTTCATTAATCTATGCATTAGTATGCGTGCTTCACTGCTGAAAAAAACAAAACAAAACAAACAAAAAAACCCCAATTGAAATCCATCAGAAATTCTAATGGTTTCCACTACAAACACCATTGTAACACCATCAGCTGTACACCATTAAAACCATTACCAAATGGTTTCCAATATATATAGTAGGATGTACAGTGCCTTCCAGCAGGACAATGATCCAAAACATACATCAAAATCAACACAAAAATGGTTTACTGACCACAAAATCAAAGTCCTGCCATGACCATCCCAGTCCCCTGACCTGAACCCCATAGAAAACCTGTGGGGTGAACTGAAGAGGAGAGACCTTGAAATGTGAAGGATCTGGAGAGATTCTGTATGGAGGAATGGTCTCAGATCACTTGCCATGTATTCTCCAACCTCATCAGGCATTATAGGAGAAGACTCAGAGCTGTTATCCTGGCCAATAATTGTATGTACCTATATTATTCAAATATTATTATTATTTTGGATAAACCTTTTGTTTGCAATTGTTTGATATCCATGAGAGCAGAGTATTTTGGTGAATTTTTTTTTAAACAAAA
This sequence comes from Ameiurus melas, assembly GCA_012411365.1. NCBI lineage: Eukaryota > Metazoa > Chordata > Actinopteri > Siluriformes > Ictaluridae > Ameiurus > Ameiurus melas. Next base: position 20,678,399 of record CM022774.1, on the reverse strand, counting down.
GATCAAAAGGTTAAACAATAAAGACAATTTTTTACAGCTTTCTTTGCTCATATTTACCAAGGGTGCCAATATTAATAGTGTTAATTGGGAGTTTCAAACTATGAGCACTGTAGGTCCTTAATGGTATTCACTAGACATAACATGCCACCAATAGAATGCAACAAATGGCAAGTAGAGCTCCACAGGGATCATTACAGTGTCATTAAAACCCATACAATTCCCATCAAAACCATTAAAATCATTACAAATTCTATTGGATTTCTATTGGGTTTTTTTTTTCCAGCAGGGTACTGTGTCATGTTAAAACACCGATCTCGGCACTTCCTATGCACCGATGTGTATTGACTAGATGTAGAAATGCAAAGTCAGTAGAATACCATTCCAGGACGTTATATTTTTACTTGCACTTCAATAACTGTATAATAAACATGATATCCTCAGTGTTGTAGTCTTGCTAAACCTTACACAACTATGTCTCTGGAATCCTCTCAGCCTGATATGTAGCTTTTGGCTACTTCCAGCCAGCGCTGTCTGGAACTGTCACATTAGATAAGGATCTGTCTGGAACAGATCACAAAGTAAGGTTAACTCTATCACATGATCATTAGTGCAGAGCATACAGTACATACAGTATGTTTACATTTACATTTATTCATTTAGCAGACGCTTTTATCTAAAGCGACTTACAAATGAGTAAATACAAGCAAAGCGATCTATCAAGCGGAGAACAATACAAGTAGTGCTACCGTACAAGATTTATAATTGAGTCCTAGAGAAGCAAAGTGCGCAGAGTAGAGGTGTAATTAAAAATAATGTGGGGTTGGCATTTTAGGGGTTAGTTAAGTGTTCACGGAAGAGGTGGGTCTCTAGCTGTTTTTTGAAAATAGTGACAGATTCTGCTTTTAGTATTTATGTTTATAGCATTACGTTGAATGTAGACATTAAACAGAGCCTTCTTATAATGTATCACACTTCAAGTCTTCTGGCTAATATGTAATATACACAACAAACAAGAGCCTCTATTATGTAATGAGGATGAAAGTCTTATCCAAATGAAGGCTCATGAATAAAAGATGCAGTCTTATTTGAGTCCTGGCTCATTGTTTCTCTCTTTTTTTTTTCTTTCCTTTTTGTCGCTAATGAATCTGAAGCTCTCCTGGGTCAGTCCACATGCGAAGTAGGCTGCACGTAATTCACAGATGTACAGTACTGTGCAAAAGTCTTACCTTTTCTTAAAAAATAAAAGAAGAAGAAGTAGTCTCAGGTAGAATTAGTGCAGGTTTGTAAGGAAATGAGCTGTAGGTTTTTATTGGTTCTTGCAGAACCAGACACGGTTCTTCTGGGGACTGTCGCACTCGCTTCTTATTTCTGCAGTGAAACCCAATCTAAAATGTTTTTCTACTGACTCCATAATGCAGAAGTCATAAAATAAATAAAAAAAATCTATAACAAAAGTTTATACTAAAAAAAATAAAAATAAAAAAATAGGGTGCCTTAGACTTTTGCACAATACTGTGTGTCTGTATGATTTCTTTATTAACGACTGTTTTAACCAGGAGCCAACTGGCGCTCAGAGATAAATAACATGCTCAATTCGATTGGATGTGATAAATGGTGGCATTTAGGTGATTATGTATATAAAGAGATAAACCGTCATTGTTCAGTTTCAAAACCAAGATAATGGCCTCGTGCCTTTTGACTCAAAAGTGGACCGAGGGTGGCTTTTTATCTTCTGCAGTAATGAATTTCATGGGGTGGATGAGAGATGGGGGGATGTTTAATTAGGTTCTTTTGAAAAGCACCTGCTCTTTGAGGTCCGTTTGGAGAGTGGTTTTGTATGAGAGCAGTAACTCCAATGTGGTGCAAATGAAGAGATATGAAAAAGGCAAGTTAACAGGCCCGTGTGATTCTTGAGCTTCTAAACTCCAGTGCGCCTACGCACTGTCTTCTCATATGACAAGCCATGGCTTCTCTCACATCTCTCTGCCTTCTTTCTGGTTCCTCCCCACCTTCCTGCAAATCTTGGATAGACTACAAATACTCTCGGCTGTGAGCGGGTTTTCTGCTCTCTGTAACAATACAATATGAATTATTTCGCGGTAAATAGTGGGGTGTGTTTTCAAAAAAGGAGGTGAATTGGGTGCAGCTGCTGCTTTTCTGATCCAAATGCTTAAAGTTACAGGTAGGACAGGCAAGCAGACAAAATATACTTATATATTCATCCTTAGTAATGTTTTAATAAAAGATGAGCTGTCAGTTGCTAAACCTGACTTCATCAGAGAAAGAGAGGACGGAGAGAAGCTGTAAGTGTTCAAGTGAATGCAGCATTCACATGATAGAGGTGGATTCACTGCAGAGGTGGTAGTGAGCAGCAAGGGGGCTGGCTGACCCATATTGAATAAAACAAACCAAAAAAAAGAAAAAAGAAAAATACCAGAGAGATTCTGAAAAGGAGTGCATTATCGTCCTCTTGAATTTGTCTTTCCTGTTTATCAGCGAGAAAAAAAAAAAATATTCTGGTGGAAGAAGAAGACGTTTTAGTTCACCTTGTCATGTCTTAACTCTGCCTCCTGTATCATGCATTACCTCTGAGCATGTTAAGATGGCAAACAGGCAGAAAGACAGATCCCTGAACACAAAACCTTCACATCATTGTAATAATGCTATAACCAAGATGGTTGAAACACTACCAAAATATTGGATGGACTCAGCTGTGGTGGCCTGTGGGGGAGGGGTCTATGAAGACAAAGTGTATCCTGTACTAAGCCATGTTGTCATAGCGCCATCCTTTTATTTATTATTTTTTTTGCCTTTGTCTGCACATTGGATGCACCAACCCTGATTCCCTTTGTCAGCTGGATCTGTCTAATCTAATTGAAATACTCACTCAGACAACTGTACTCATCAACAGCAATTACACAAAAGCAAATGTTGCCAGTTAAAACCTGCAGAAACCCTATATTTACTTATAACTGATGGTACAATTAGCTCTTTATATACCTACGCACAAGGGCTGACTTAGTAGCCTAGTTTCAATGACATTGTCATTGTCAATGACAAATACACTGGCTGACTGTCTTACAAAGGATGAAGAATTTGCCATTGGCTTTAGATGGAACCCCCCCCCTCCCCCAAAAAAGGTGATTTCTAGCTTACCATAAACTTTTAATACATTAATCATATCTTATTGGCCATGTTTTTTTGTTGTTTTTTTTAAACCAAAATTTAACTGTGAGACATTGCTTCTAGCAAAACATTGCTTCTACAATTGCATTTTCATTACTAGATGTACAAACAGTGTGTTTAGACAAGTTAATAAATATTGTTCAAGTTCTATTACCCGATATCTGTCTAATATCCTGCCAGTGGAAATGATAATTCATCAGAGTTATTATTATTGAACTCGTTTTTGCTGCCAATATTGCAGGTACACTTAATGCTGCTACACTACAAAATAGTTTACAGTTTACAGCCCATGTTCTGTATATTTATTGTCCTGTGTATCTAATGTTCTGTTCTGTGTATTTATTGTCCTGCACTCGTCTCTTACTGTTGTTTATTGTACTTTATGGAGTCTTGTGTACTGTTCTGTGTTGCATTATGGTCCTGGAGAAACGACATTTTGTTCCAACCGATACGAGCTATAGAGGAATGACATTCAGTACGTTTACATGGACAACAATAATCCGATATTAACCCGATTAAGACGATACTCTGATTAAGAAACTAGCATGTAAACACTGATTATTGATGACCTTAATCCCACTAAAGTCATACTCGGAGTAAACACGAATGGAATTAAGACGTGTGGAGTATTCCTCTTTTAGTATGGAAGTGCATTACAGACACGTACACACCTTAATCACACTATTAACGTCGTGTGAGAGTTTTCACCGCATTCTGTGACAGGACACGTACACACACTGCAGCGCTCAATCTTTTGATGGCAAACAAGAGAGCACGGCTCATGACCTATCTGCTATATAAGTATGTCGTTTGGGATGTCTATTTTCACTTGAAGCGTTCATAAAATGAAAAATGAAACACCCAGAACTGTATACGGTCTCATAACGAAGACCTACTGTATTGTCGATACGTGAAATTCTGGAGGGACGTCGGACGGCGTGGCGCGGGGACGTAATGACGTGTGACGTTAATCGATCTATGTTCTATAACATCTAAAACAGGAACATGAAAGGAGTATTCTAAAAGCAACTCATGTAAACACCGTAATCAGACTATTGTCTTATTCAGAATAAGGTCCATAATTAGATTACTGCTGTCCATGTAAACGTAGTCAATAAAAACCCACTTGACTTGACTAAGTCAGTAACCATCCATTTGGGTGCAACCGTGCTTAAAGGATGGTTTGTTTCACAAAGAGACTTTGGGTTGTACATTATAGAATGGCCAAATCCACTTCACACATGCTGTGCACGATAATCAGACCTTTCAACAGTCCATTCTTTCCTCTTGGTCTGATCAGCCGTATGGTTATATTTTTCCTAATTCTTTGACTTATTTGTTCATTTGTTAATTAGTCACCACTCTTCACGATACATTTTAATCAGCGAAGTTTCCACCACAATCAAACATATTTTTGGAGCATAAGTTTGCAAACCTTTTTGTGTTGAGCAGTTTTCATATAAAAACATATGAATGGAAACACATCTTTGTTGCACCAATGAAATAAATGACTCCAATAACAAAAAAATAAGCTGAACGTGTGCGTTTTCACACTATATTCAACCACGGGAGGCTAAAGCAGCTCTGTAAAGGGAAATGGCGGCTCGGTGGTTAAGGTTCTGCGCTGCTGATTAGAGCTGAAATCCCGGCTCGATCAATCTGCCACTTTTGGACCCTCGAGCAAAGATCTTAATCTGCGAGTGTTTAGCTCAAACATAAATCTCTTTGGATGAAAGTGTTTGACAAATAAATACAAATAATGATATGTATATATGAAAACGCACAATATCTCTATCACTGAATATTATAATAATGTACCCATCCCGAAGAGAGTTTTTACAGGACAAAGGTTGCTTAGCAACTTTCTCTTCTCCCTTTTTGCTTTGCAGTAGGGAAGACAGCGTGACTAGGTATTATTGTACCTTTCACACCACAAACTGCAATTTGCACAGCTCTTTAAGCCTTCAGTCACGTTAGAGACCTGTTCAACACAAACTCGTGTATCTACAGACATAGATAGCCTGTATCAAAGCACATTCTCACTAGCCATGATTACTTCACCTAAATGCGGCTAAATAGACCTGATACGAAACTGTGTCATGTGGTTATGTAAATATTTGATTTGCTTTTTTGATTCGTAATGGAGAAAGTGACGTGACGGGAATCGTGAGCATTTTTTTAATTATTATTTTCTTTCAACTCAAGGAAGATGCAGACAGAATACTGAATACAAACTATAGAGCAGAGTACTACACATGAGCCTCAGAGGCAAAGTAAAAAAGCTTTGTCAAAATCATATTGATGACCGCCTTGAAGACAGACACTTTAGCTAATCATGATGCGCTGCTCAAATGATTTAGGCTTTACAGACCTGCCTTTTAAATGCACTGAATATTATTCACCACAGGTGGCTTACACAGGACCATCCGCACACAACAGCACTTATATGAATATATTATAATCATAGGAGTTGTTTAGGCTCTATCAAGCATTTATCACAAGTCCACTCAAGTGTACTTTAAAAAGTGGAACTGTCAGTCAGGAACTGATTTGCAATCCACACCTCCATGAAAGCTGTAATAACAACAATATAGAACAGGTTCCCGTAAACAGTGTGTCCTGCGTTGTGACAGCCTGTGTCAACAAGTGATCGTAGATAATTGGAGTTTTGTTAAAACACTGAACTCGTGTAAACAGTGGCATTTTTGTGTTCCACAGACTTAAGACTGATGCGGAATACCGTAGTGCTTGTTGCGATGACCTGTCAAAACACTTCATAGATATAATGCACTAGGACCGAGAGCTGTCCCGGTCTGTAAAGGTGAACAGCACAAAGAGTCCTGTCCAAAACAGGCCTGAGAGGAATGCGGTGTTTACATGAAGGCAGGCGTGCTTTCTCATTGTGCATGAGCACGTGTTCTTCTCCAGCCGGACATCACTCTCTGTGATCACAGTCTGTGAAGTCTCCAACCTCCGACAGGTCTAGAAAACAGGACTGTTTAATAAAGCTTACAATAGGCTCACTATATCCTCCTTCAGCCAGTCTAACAGAGCTGCAAGTACACAAACAGTGCTCTTTTTCTGTGCAATATTGGTAACATTAAGGCATTTTTCCTTTTCTTAGTCTGGTCAGCACTGGACCAAATTGACCAGGCTTGGTCTGTCTGTCATGCCGAATGGGGGCCGTTTTGGGTACACTCGAGTAATCTTCTCAGTCAACAGCTGACACAACAGATGCCTGCAGGCTCTGTCGGTAGAGCAGATGCATTATGTACAGATTGGGATCATTACTCTGATGCGTCAGACATTGGGCCCAAATTGAAAGTGGGGTTTGACCTCAATGAGTTTTAATCAGTTGACTATTCAAATGAAAATTAAATCTAAGTTGATATATGGTGGTTCGAGTCCTGCCTCCGTCCTGTGTGCATGAAGCTCGCTTGTTCTCCCTGTGCTTCGGGGGTTTCCTCCGACAGTCCAAAGACATGCGTTGTAGGCTGATTGGCATTTCCAAATTGTCAGCAGTGTGTGAATGGGTGAGTGTGTGTGTGATTGTGCCCTGCTATTTGTTGGCACCCCATCAAGGGTATCCCCTGCCTTGTGCCCCAAGCTCCTTGTGATAGGCTCCAGTCTCCCCACGACCCTGTATAGGATAAGTAGTGTGGAAAATGGACGGATGGATGGAGGTTTATTCAACTTCAGTCATGGTAGATCCGGGGCCCATCATGAAAACACAAAGTTTGATGCAGGAACCCACCCTGGATGGCTGAGTCCATTGCAGGTCACCATGCACACACACTTTAAAATAGTCTAGCCTTTCCACCAATCGGCATGTTTTCTGAGAGGTAAGAGAAAACCAGAGAACCCAGTAGAAATCTATGCAGTCATAAAAAAGAAGGTGTGAAACTACACACAGACAGTAACCTGAGCTCAGGATTCATCGTAGTTAGTTTGCCGTTTTACAATATCGCTCTTATATAATTTGCCAGCAGTTGTTGGAAAAGGTAACCTGATTTAGATATCTTGTCTGTCCAAATCCTCTTTGAAAAGCTTTTTTCTTTGTCACTATGCCCAGTAGAATCTTGCCTCTTTTTTGTTGGCTTCCTTCTCTGTCAGTTTCATGTCTTGAGTCAACGCCCATTGACTCATCTCGCAAGAACTATACGCCATCATTATGCTATTGCTGTGTTGTTGCATCACTCTGCGTGTCTTGTATTCTCGAGCCTCTAATATGATGATGTGTAAAATTTATGTCACGAATTCAGTGTTGAGCAAACTGTCATGTGTTCACTATTCACCTGGAGCCACACATCACAATCAGGTTCCTGACAGGCCTTCACAGATCACTGTTTGTCCAGGGGATGCGAATCTCCCCATCAGCAGGGAAAATAGGGGGGGAACAACTGACATAAACACAACTGGCTTTGTTTACCACCGGCATAGTCAAAGCTGCTTACTCGAGGCTGCGACGCACTCATATTCGAATATGATGCTTTAGTTAAATGCCTCCACTTCAGTCATTATGTGAATCTGTAGTGACAACTTTCCCATTGCTGTACTTGGAAGATTTCAACCATTGCGCTTATGCACTGGGAAGCCGTCCGGTTGTAATCTTAATCCGCAGCATGAATCACTACTTCTCTTTGTCAGAATCTGAAGTCAGCGTTGAACCTTTTCATAAATTGGATAAAGAGAGGGCCATGTAGTCCAGGGACCAGGGACAGATAAAAGCTGTCAAACAGTGATTACTCAGTCCCAGCTGGTCCAGGGAGGCTGCTGATCAGGCTTATTGCTTCCTCAGTACACGGAGTGACTCTATGCATCCCTTTTAACAAGCGCTGTCATATTAGATTGTGATTTGACCAAGGAACATATTAGTGACACTTCATAAAACCGTCTCCACACAGATTAATCATAACCTATCCGGTAAGGACGTTAAATGACCAACCGCTCTTAGCTGTTGGTGAGATTACTGTTCAGAAGATCGCTGATACTTTTTCCAAGACTATTGAGATCAACAGTGTTTTACACTGTGTTAACTTCCAATCTAAGTAAACATACGGTAAACAGAATGCTTATGTACTTTAGCCACCAATACTCTCTGGTTATTCAGTTAATGGTCTTTAAACCTATCATTCAGTAACTAGTACGAATTATTCAGTAACTACAGTGATATGAACAGGAAAGGCTCCTGGATATTTAAGGGGTTAAATTTAAAACAACAAATCCTTCTTCTTCTTTTTTTTTCCCGGTGCACTTCTCATAAGGAAGTCCATAAAGCGATCTCAAAGGATTCCTGAGCAGTAAACCATTTGTTGTACGATAATAATGTGAACCAGTGCGAGTGAGATGCAGAGGATAATGGTGTGATTGACTCCTTTGATATGCCCCCTTTGCAGCTTAACTGTGTTATCCTAAAGTGAAGTCTTTTGGTTCTGCCATTCACACCCCTCAGTTTACAGTCTGCACTTCTAAGCAGATCGCTTTGGACATGGATCCCGCATCACTGATTCAATGCAGAAGCTCACACATTTTTAAGAGAGTAGCTCTCATGTATTTTTCAGCAGCTAGAAACAGTTCCACTATTTAGAAAGTTGATTCATGGAGTTCGCTGGATCTTTTCGAAGATGGCCATTTTGTGAGAAAGTTTTAATAGTTGCTTCATTAAAATATTTTTATTTATTCAGTTAGATGACACTTTTATCCAAAGTGACTTACAAAGTAGGAAATACAAGCAAGGAGCAGTTTCTGCAAGGCATGAACAGGGATCGAACCCATGATCTTAGGTTTACGAGACCAACGCCTTACCACTTGGCCATCATGCCGATGTTGTTCATGTTGTTTTCCTTAAGGTAATGCCCTTAATCTGTACAACTTCACATATCTACATAACTATGCATCCATCCATCCATGAATCCATTTTCCACACAGGGGATCCTGGAGCCTATCCCAGGGGACTCAGGGCATGAGGCAGGGGATACCCTGGAAAGTGTGCCAACCCATCACAGGGCACAACTGCACACCCATTAAAAAGTATGGACAATTCAGAGATGCCTCAATCAGCCTACAATGCATGTCTTTGGACTGGAGGAGGAAACAGGAGTACCTGGAAAAAAACCCCGAAGCACAGTGAGAACCCACAAACTCCGCACACACAGGGCAGAGGCAGGAATTTTTGCCCAAACCCTGGAGGTGTGAGGTAAATGTGCAAAACACCTAAGCCACCGTGCCCCCTTACTTAATTAATATACAGATAACTCAACAATATCATCATTTTAGTTGCCATCATTATTACAACGCATTCACTAGTGCTTTTTCTGGTATACTTTTATCTTTGTGATAATAGTTTTTTACTGAACAAATGAACAGAGAGACTAAACCATCCATCCATCCATCTTCAACCGCTTACTCCTTCTTCAGGGTCACGGGGAACCTGGAGCCTATCCCAGGGAGCATCGAGCACAAGGCGGGGTACACCCTGGACAGTCCATCGCAGGGCACAATCACCTACACACACACACACCCATTCATACACTACGGACACTTTAGACACGCCAATCAGCCTACCATGCATGTCTTTGGACCGGGGGAGGAAACCGGAGTACCCGGAGGAAACCCCCGCAGCACGGGGAGAACATGCAAACTCCTCACACACATGGCCCTGGCGGGAATCGAACCCCGGATCCTGGAGGTGTGAGGTTAATGTGCAAAACACCTAAGCCACCGTGCCCCCTTACATAATTAATATACAGATAACTCAACAATATCATCATTTTAGTTGCCATCATTATTACAACGCATTCGCTAGTGCTTTTTCTGGTATCTTTGTGATAATAGTTTTTTACAGAACAAATGAAGAGAGAGACTAAACCAAAGGTGCTTTAAAAAAAAACTGTGGCAGCAGCACGCTTAAGAATATAATGGCAAAATTCAAACCGATTCTTTATAGATTGAGCTATTTCAATCCAGTAATTGACTTCTCTTAAAATTTGATCATAGAACTATAACTGTGGTGACGTATTTAGGCTAAGTTTTTAAGTTGGCCACTAATAGAGAAACACTCTAGACTCGAGAGTTTTACGCCGAACCTGTAAGGGATCCCCTAACCTGTGCACACTTGGGGGAAAAAAGGTTACACTTCTCCTTTTGTGAAGAGTCTTACAAATAGCTGTCTCCACGTCTGAGAGGCCTCTAAGGTAGAATCCTTTCAGGAAGGTAAGAACCCTTACATATCTAATGAACCGTTGAAGATGTCTTTTTTTTAAATAGTGTATTATGATTGGAATCCTGATACTCAAAGCTGAGAGCTCTGGCCAACTAATGGATCATCCTCTATTTCACTTTAGGAAACTGATATACAGTTATCTATACCTGTTTAATCTACTTAACACGTGTTAAGTGTGCATATGTCGAGTCCACAGTCTACTAGCACTGGATTCGTAACATTGTCTACTGTAGTCCTAACGTTTGATAAGAATGAATTGTGTTCGAACCTCTCCTGCTGTAGATTTGAGATTGTGTCATCCGGACGCTACAGCGAAGCAAACATGCAAGCCGGGCTTCTGAACACTATGAAATGATGGATTTCAGCCGTGCTATCTCCAGATGGCAGTTTTTGACGTGGTTCTGTCATGGACAAGATAGTCGGTGTATCATACAACTTTCCTTCTGCTTATCATCTGTGCCCTGTGGAGAGATTCATTATTGTTTACCCCAATGCCAAAATTTCTCCGACATGCTTTGCAAGGTACGTAAAATGTTTGTGATGGGAAACGTTTAAACCTTTGCACATCCAAAATCTGGAGCAAACAAGCTAATAAGTGAGAGATGGATCTATGTATTTTATACATTTGACTGGTGAAAATAGATCCATACTGCTTATCCTATACATGGAGCCTGGAGCGCAACTGCACGATTTAGAAATGCCAATCAGCATACAATGCATGTCTTTGGACTGGCGGAGGAACCCTCCAAAGCATGGGGAGAACATATAAACTTTGCCCAAACAGGGCAGAGGTGGGATTTGAATCCCCAGCTCGACAGGTGCGAAGCAAACGTGCTAACCACAAAGCTGTGAAAATAGATAATAATAAATATTATGCAGGTGTGAAACAGATCCTTGGTTCGATCCTGATATAAGCGTACTCTCTATGTGGAGTATCGCATGTTCTCTGTGTGGGTTCCCTTTAGGTTCTCCGGTTTCCTCCCATGCCACTAGGTGGACTGACCATGCGGTAATTGCCCCTAGGTGTGAAAGAGTGTGTGACTGTTTATTCGGTGTGCCCTGGACCACCAGGATAAGCTCTGATGTAAATACCATACTAATTTCATCAGACACACTGTAACAATCCAGACGGGTTAAAAGTTATATTCATTTCATTAAGCAATGCCAAAGCATTTTGGCAAATTAGGAGCAGTGGACATTTGGCCTGTTATGGATTAAGTGGCCGTTTTAATTATATCTACACATACTTAAGTGGTGTTGTGGCTCAGCAGGAGGAGGAGGATCCCAGTCACTGTCTGCAACCTTGCTTACGGTTCGTTTGAGTTGGGCAAGCTTGTTAAGATTTCTGCGAAGGCTGCTCTTACTAGCAGTCTGTTTTTGGCCCTCAAAGTCGTTTGAACTTTCATACCGATTAAGGCATTGTGTCTTTATTAATGCTAAAGCTGTGAATAATGTATGTAATAGGTTACCTATCAGAGTTTATTATTCACTGTAAAATAACCAATGTTTAACCTAAATGGCTACTGGGAGCAAATTTTCAGAGAAGTCTAGTCAATTCTTCAGGCCTGCATCGTTTCTTTGCTTTATGTTCTCTTAGGTATTCCAGCAGGCCTGAAAAATATGTTGTTTGCAGTATTTCACATCAGCAGTCAGATGTACGGGTGTGAGAAGTGGCAGAGAAAGACTGTTATCTCAGCTGGATGTCGACTTCTCATGCTCTTTATCTCTCCTCTCTTAGCCGTGTGCTGCTTTGGATCACAACACACGTTTAAAACTCACACACCGGTGTTCCACATGAAAGAGGTTTTATTTGAAAATGAAGATTGACTGATAAGCTTACGAGTGTGCTTGTTCTTTGACTATGTTTGATACTCTATATACAGAAGTCTACGGTAGTGGCTTTGTCAGAAATCAGCATGTTGCACACTTTGTTCAGAAGCCACTGAGGTGAGCCATTAAAGTAATTCATCTTCTTGTCCTCATGTACAGATGCTTCTTAGAACATACAGTCCCCACCAAAACTACTGGAACGGCAAGGCCAACTCAATTTTTTGTGCTGTACACCACAGACATTTGGGTTTTAGATCACAATATGGATATGAGACAAGAGTTTAGGATTTCAGCTTTTGTTTCCTGGTTTTTACATCTAGATGTGTTAACCACTATAAAAGACAGAACCCTTTGTATCAGACCACCACATTTTAGGTGAGCAAAAGTATAGGAACGGATAAGTATTGAAGTAAATAACACCTGCAGGGTAAATCCTGCAACTCAATGACATCACATTGTTGGTTTATTCTGTTTTGTCACTTTTCCAGGCTTTTACCACAGCTTCTTTCAGTTGTTCTTTTGTCTCCTCTTCAGGAGGTAAAATGGTGCTCAATTGCGATATCGTCTGGTGATTGACTTGGGGAGTCTAAAACCTTCCACTTTTCCCCCCTTATAAAGGAAACAAATGCAGCCTTCACAGGTGGGACTAAAGGCTAAAACCAAGAGCTATTTACGGTTTAAACAGTGAACCTATCAAGACACACGTGGGTAACAAGAAACACCTGTCACTCACATGCTCCCCCAATTTGGCTTGCCTACACATTGGGTGGTCTGATACAAAATGTGCTGTGTTCTATATCATTTAACACGTCTACATATAAATACCAGGAAATAAAAGCTGAAATTCGAAACCCTCTTCTCATATTCAGCTTCCAGTCTCAAACCCAAATGTCTTCAGTCTACAGCACAAAGAGTTGAATTGGCCTTGCCGTTCCAATAGTTTGGAGGGGACAGTGTGCACCTAAATGATCGAAAAATTACGTGTAGATTAAAGTGGTGTGTTCGACAGCCTGTTGACTTTCATAAAGCCTTACGCCGAATATGATCTATTTTTTTTGCTGGCTACATGTCCACCCAAGCTTTCCTTCAGAAACATTTTATTATCATTCTTTTATTCGTTCAAGTACAATTACAGAGTTAACGAGATTCCTCGGTTATGTCACCCTTTAGTTTTAGCAGGCTACACAACATCATGAAACATATCAGTATGGTTTTTAGAAATGCTCTTGAGACTCAAATAGTGTTGTGCTTATTTTATACCTTCAGTCCTGTACAAGAGGAAAGATAAAAGGACCCTAGAGACTTGGTGCATACTCAGGTTGAATGGTATGCTGATAGTGGTGCTTGCTTATACAGCTGTATACTTTAGAAGTATTCAGAGAGCCTCAGTCATCATTAGAACCATAGATTTACAAGACACCCACACTTGCTGTGCAGCCAGGAGTGGTCCAGTGATCTCCTCTTTCTTCTGTTAGAATCATTAGTGATTTGTTCCGATACTACAGTTAATAGACAGTCATTCAGCCTGTTTATCTATCAACGAGTCTACAGTCTGTTCATCTGTCAATCAGCGAGCTTGCAAATGTCCTTTTTGGTGTATTATTTAACTAGTGTGTGGCAACTTTGTCCCAACAATGGCATCCATCAACCCGTTCTGTGTTTCATTACCCTTATGCACCACACGGTATAAGCTCTGTGAATTTCCGGTAACACTCATCATTAGATACCATGATCTTCTCCCTGTAGAGGAGAATTCTAACTGCACTGGGAAGATGCTTGGCTAGGCTGCCACTACTAATTCAAATGGAAGCAACAGATTGCAATCATACTATGATTTTATAATCTGTGACATTTAACCAGGACCTGAGTTAATACATGGACAAAGGTTTGTGGATATCTGACCACCACAAACATAGGGCAACGGTTAACCACACCAATCGGGCCACCCATAGTCGCTCAATGATTACTGATCTGAATCAGCTAAGCTGTCACTTTTGGGCCCCTGAGCAAGGCCCTTGACCAGGGGCACCGCATCATGGCTGACCCTGTACTCTGACCCCGACTTCCTAACAAGTTGGATATGCGGGGGAAAAAAGAAAAACAATCGGTCTAATGTATCTGTGATGAATACAGACTTTTTCTTCTTCATATGTGGTTCTTCCCCAAACTGTTGCCATGAAGTCAGAAACACACCGCTGACTAGGATGTCTTTCTATGCTGTAGCGTTACAATTTCCCTTCACTGGAACTCAAACTTGCTCCAGCATGATAATGCCCCTGTCTGTGCACGAAGCGAGCTCCGTGAAGACATGGAGTGGAAGAACTCGAGTGAACTGACCTCAACCCCACGGAACACCTCTGAGACTGAAACGGAACTGGAACACTGACTGTACACCAAGCCTTCCTACTAGACATCAGTACCTGACCTCACTAACGCTCTTGTAGCTGAATGAACACAAATCCCCACAGCCATGCTCCAAAATCTAATGGAAAGTCTTCCCAGAAGAGTGGAGCTTATTATAACAGCAAAGACGCCTCGACTCGGTCCTAATCCCACTGGTTTTAGAATACACACATACTGTATGTGTGTGAGAGAGTCAGGAATTCACATACTGTTTAGTTCTCTCATTTAGTCCTAACATTTTAATAACATAAACGACCAGGTTTGTTTCTAACATGCCCACGTCAGCCTGTTCCTCCATGTCCAGATAAGAACAAGGGTGTTTTTTTTTTTTTTAAATAAAACATAAAGGAAGATTAGACTAAAGATGAAGGACTAAACGATGATCTGAAGTGTAAATCTGGATCGGGTTTGAAGCGCTGCCGAGCTCGTGCCACGGAGGCGGCAGTCACGTGACCGCGCTGCCGGTACAGCAGAAGTTTGGCGCGTCAGAGCGCGCGAGGATCCCGAGCAGCACACACGCACGAGAACCTGTTAGAGGCGTTCGGGCAACGTGTAGCCTATATTCTCTGTAGAGTCACGTGTATACGACTGCTTAACATCTGTTTGTGTTTGTTTTCTCCATATATATATATATATATATATATATATATGTAATTAGCGTTTATAACATTATAGCCTATAGACAATTAATGCTCAATGTATGTTGGGCCAGTTCGTCTTTCGTGGTAGCCTAAAAGCATTTAAGATCAAACTATAAGAAGAAGAAGAAGAAGAAGAAGAAGAGGAAGAAGAAGACGAAGCAAATGGACTGCAAGGAGAAACGGAGCTTTTCCAGAAAGGATTCGCCGGCGCTCCACTGAAAGTGAAGGAGATGCTTATGGGAACGTCTGATTCCTTATCTATAAGGTACTTACATTTCAACTCCAAAAAAACAAAACAAAACAAGACAAAAAACCCAACCCAAACACCTAGGTTTAGAAGTTTTAAATGTGCCATTGAACATTTTTGTGTTTGTAATTTGCCAGTCCACACTGTGTGCACGCTTCTCCTCTGCAGGCGGCTTGTCTCCGACGCGTCTTTGCGCATTATTTCTCTTCGGCTGAAACAATTCTGCATGCCATTTCAATTCGCATTTAGTTATTAATAATTGACCTCCATCACACTGCATGATCAGAGAGTAGAACGTGGCGTAAAAGTGGCGTCTAAAGCGTGCAGTCTTTGAACCGTGAGACATTTTTTGCGCGTTGATTTGGGAGGGATTTTTATTTTTTTATTTTTTTTGTTCTGCAGCGTTGAACAAAGACTTACGTAAACACTGTGCAGGGTAATTCAACACTGGTGTACAACTGATGATGGACTTTTTTTTAAAGGACATCTCTGGCAGACGCTCCATCATGACCGATGGCGAAGGGAGAGAGCGCTTTCAATACCTGGAGAGTGGCGAGGTGAGAGTTCCGGTGTCGGTCTTGTACCGGGCGCCCGGTCATGGCCAAGCTGCTGAGGAGGAGGACAAAGGCAGCACATGGGGTCCGGATGGCTCTGAAGGCTCTAACAGCTCCGAAACTCGGGGCTCGGCTGATGGTGATGGTGTTGGCGGTGGCAGTGGTGATGCCCCTGCTCCGGATGGTGCGTCTGAGGAGCACGAGCAGCAGCCGTACCCTGCGCTCGCGCCTGTCGTCTTTTTCTGCATCAAACAGACCACGCGGCCGCGGAGCTGGTGCCTCCGGGTGGTTTGTAACCCATATCCTTTAGTTTTGCAGTTCTGCAGGAAATCGTTTTGAACTTAACATTCTTTAATGCTGAAAACCCCAGTGGTGTGTCATTTGTCTCTACACTTCCACTTTGATCAAATTTGTGTAGAAGGTTGCCATTCATAAAGCACTTTAAATGACACATGATGACAATCATGGCCTGATTGTGAGATTCCATATACTGTATTTACTCGAGAAAGAGCACTAACAAAATCCCATCCTCTAACAAGTGTGCTATAGATACACAGCCTACTATAAGACTGAACACTTGGGATGTTGTTATTATTTGTAGTTTTGATCAGCGTTGACCTCCGTCACATACTATTTCTTTAAAGTTGTTTATTTTAGGTTGTAAGGAGAGGGAACAAATGACAGCCCCATTGCCCATTATCGTTTGTGGGTGTGTTTTGACAGGAAACGTCAACAGATAAGGCCTGATGTTTTCTCTCTGAGTGAGATTTATTTCCCACAGATTACCCTCTGTTGCAATTAACTTGCTTGCTTTATAAATAGGCGAGCTTAATTATCTGTAGGGAAAAACAGGAACTGAGCTACCACGCATGCTCATTCCTCTTTGTGCTTTACGATCTCAAAGTGAATACTTTTATGTAACCTGCACTTATTAATGATTGTTTTGGTAATTCGATGCGTGCTGGGTTTCCCCCGTCTCTTCTGGAAGTCCTGTAGAAACTCCACCGTTTTTAGAGCAATTCAGAAGAAAGGCATATCCATTCCCACATGACTGCCATACAGCTGACAGTACATACCGAGTGACAGCTTTGAGCAGTGCAATTATAGTGGTGATTTATGCACCTATCTGTAATGAATTTACTGTTGCTCTCATTATCTACTGAGGGCATACACAACACCATGTGGAACACTAGCAGGAGCTGTAGTGCTCAGAGAATTTATATCTATTTTCCTTTTGTATTTCTTTTGTCTTGAGTTATTTATAATTCACTGCACACACACGCATGCTGTTTTTGATCGTTTCAATTTGCCGTTCAGTCATTGCTGTCGTCATTTACAGCTTTATGTGAACTCAGAATCGTTCTTTTCGGGAGCACTCAGGAAGATGCCACTCTGATAACGTGTATTGCATGCATTGCATCATTCTACTAATATTGGAGCTGGCTACATTAGGAAGGAAAACATGTACGACTCCTAAATTTTTCAGCCTACATCAATACTGAACGACAATGTTGAATTCTGAAAATGATCTAGTTCAGTGACGTAGTCCAACAGTATTCAGCAGATAGAGATCACTCATATTGTCCATTTTTCTCTCACCATGTTTGGTCTCAGATTTGGACATTTCATTTCGGCACCTTATATGGAAGTAATTTTTGCCTGATAAAACGTGTTATTAGTGTGAATTTTGCCTTAGAGGATGATTTCAAGAGCCCCGAGAGGGAATAAAGCAATGTAGCCATACCAATATATTAGATATTTGTAACATGGCAGTATTTACACACTGTTCTGTTTGATATTTGTTAATAATATCTCATTAATATCAGTCATGTGAGAAAATGTGTCATCCGAATGTTAATATCATTCATCCATAAACTCTCCTGTCGTGCTAATAGACCTTACTTACTTATCATTGATGCACAAATCATTTCTGTTTTGAAACGTTATATATCAGTGACAGAGCTGGAATTATGCATGGATCATGATGATGATGCATGTCAAAACATATTTCAAAGAACGCCAGGAGGGATTTCATTCATTAAACATATCTATTTGTATATCTATTTGTACGGTGGCTAATATGGCTTTATAGTAGAGAATCATGTATCATTGTTTACTGAACACAGTATATGCTCTTGTAGAGTAGACAAACATGGATAGTGCATTCGCTTTAGAGCTTAGCCTTTGTGGAAATGCAATTTGTGCGTAAATAGATCGTGTACAGATGGTGCTTATGTTTCTTGTGTACGGGTGGCTTTATGGTGCAAGCTCTGTGACCCTGTGGAGACTTCCTCTTGGCCCACAACGACAGCTTGTTGAGTTCAGGCATGCTGCCTGGCCTGTGTCAAGTCATTTTATACCTGCATCGCTATTTCAAAAAGAACTGTCCTAAATAATGGAGAGTGTGCGAGTTGGTTACATTTTTGTGAATTTACCCCCCTCCCTGCTATTGTTTGTGGAAATAGATCATAGGATTTGACCATTGGGTTAGAAAGAGGACAATTGTGGCCAAATATCATTCCGTTGTCACCCTCTGTAGCAGTGATGTCATTCCACTGGCACAAAACGAGCTTTACTTAACGGTAGGATGCCTCTAATCTGCTGTTTGCTGTAAATTCTGGTCATTACATGTTGAGCATGTATTTGGAGAATAGATGAGTTGATTTGGCAGTGACAGAGATCTGGTATTATGTTCTGGGTCATGGGTTGAGCATAGCTACAGAAACAAAGAGTGTGCTCTGGCAGAATGCACTCAGGCGCCATGAGCGAGCAGTCTGTGAAATCTCAGCAGGCGCGCACTTCTGAGCGCTCACACAGGGCACACCACAGAGGAACAAATGTGCACTGGTCTCATTTTGAAGAATCTAAACAAACCATAACTTATAGTTGTGGATTAGGCTCTCTGGTTGTCTGAGTAGTGTGCACAATCAAGCTCCTAGTTTGATTATTAAAGAGTTGGAATCGCGTCGTTCTGTTTAGAACGAGAAGCTATGGCTCGTTCAGTTGAGCAATGTAATGGTTGTAGCCTTTTGTAATGCTAGAACCAATAATGTTAGATATTTGTTAAATGATTTTGTTTGCGCGGAAACACATAACTAACAAGGCCTGTACAAATATCCAGTGTCTCTGTTGCAGCGCTCTCGATGGCATTTTAATGACTTCAGATGTGAGGGTGTGATAACGGCATTGGTGCCACTTACAGAGGCTTCAAAGGACAGTCTGTAGACATGAGAGCAAATGAAAATGTTAATAGGAAATGTAAATGCAGGACGGTCGTAGACAGAAACACCCTATGGGTCTCCAAAAATTTTTTTTCTATAATTCAGAAATCTCAAACGATTAGCTCGGGGTGTATTTTAATTGGCATTTATATGATGCGGTGTTCCAATCTGTAGTCAGTGATCCTTTGGATTTCATGAAGTGCCGCATTCATGGAAGAGATTTGACCCCTCCCTCACAGAGATCTCTTGAATAACAACTATTAAACGCTACAACTATTAAACGCTACAGTAGGTGGGAGTCTCAGAAACCTGCATAACTTTCTGGGAGGTTAAATTCACCAACCACTTCAGACCTTTCTGAATGTCTGAATAGCTGTTTATGGTGTTTCAGTTTAATCGGGTCATTTCAAACAATTATTAAACTGACTGGATTGTTGTTAAAATCTAATCTTTGAAAAACAGTTATTTTAAGATACTCTTTTAGGTTTGCTTATGTTGGTTCCTATAGGTTTGTTGTCAGTAAAAAAAAAAACCCCAGCACTTCCGTCAAGGCATCCCTCTGCACACTGTCGCTATTACTCTTTTTGCGTACCAGAGGTGACACATTTCCTATATGTCATGACCTATACTGCCGCGGGTCTCAGTGGATATTGATTTGGTAGCATAAGGTGGGTGGAATAGACTTCAGCGAAACAGATTTATTCTCAACTGACGGTTATAAACAAGAGACGCAGAAGCAAAGCACATAATTGAAAAAGCCAAGTGGCCATTGATTTTTAGGGTTGGCATGGACAAAACCTTCCTGTGAACCTCAAATCCAGCTGGCTCTGTGAGCTATGTGGGGCATGAGCAAAAAGAATGGCATTTGTGCTGCGAGCAGGAGGTCACAAAAGGACTCCCTTTGGGGATGAGGGCTAGCAGGAATGGGAGGAGATGTTGACTTATTGCGTGATAAGATTAACTGGAGTCCAAACTACCTTTTCCTGCCCAATTCCTTTACTCTGTAGTAAACCTAAAGCAGTGGGGTCCTTCATACCTGCAGAGAGCACTATATTCATGCACTAAAGCACGCTTCGGAGAGTTTGTTGAAAGAGAATCATTTTTTTGTTTGAAAATCCATACCACTGCTCTCCCAGGACTATAACACTCAAAAGAGTTTCACATAAATGAGAAGAGCATTTATTCGTGTCTGAAACTCAGACATGAAACCTGACATCAGAGCCATGCTGCACGCTCCAACAGATGACAGGGGTCGTGTTTCTGAGGTGCCTTGTCACTGTGTTGATTCAGCTGTTGTCTCGCATGTGTTAGTTTGGATGGCGTGCAGATGCCTGCTTTAGTGCTGATGATCAGGTGTTAAGATCAGACTGACAGACTGAGGTGCTTTTTCAATGTGATGTCATCGTCACAGAGTTCCCTTCTATTTTACATCGATTTCTGAACTAAGGACGGCTGTTAATCGTAGTAACCAACATGAATTGAATGGTTGATTGTAGTTTCTTGGGGGAAAAATAGAGATGGCACTAGTCTGTAAGCTATCATATCCTGTAACAGATAGCAAAGAGAAGAACAGGATTTGGACAAGAAGTTTATTTTTGGAACTGGAAATGTAAACCGGACATATAGAGAATCGACTGTTGATTGGACCGTACTCATACTTTATTCGTTATTCCATTTTTAATATTTACACTGTACATGATTTTTGTGTGAAAGAGTTTTAAAGCTCTAAAGTTACTGAATTATCTAATGGGTATTTTTTATCAACTGATACTCAAGGTTACATTATCAGTATCGAACAAGAAAAAGTAGTATATCTTTAACGATCCCAGGTCAGAGCACCTAGAAAGGACTTATTTGCAGTTGGTCTTTTCTCCGTGAAAATGAGCTGAAATCACCTTATCGATTTCATAATGTTATTGAATTCATCGAAGTGGTTGATCAACACCAACGTTATTCTTTTCAGCTAGTTTCTGTACGGTTTTTTTTTTGTAGCCATGCTGATTTTAAAGATTTTTTTTTCTCTCTCCAAAGTTTCTTTCATGATAAAAGAGAACGTCTCTTGTCAGGCATATACAGTACCGTGGACGTTCAGAGTCGAGGTTCTTGAATCATGCTGGGGGATAAATATTTAACGATGTTTTTTCTCCCACTGGCATCAAAAGAACAGGAACACTGCACTCAATCTGTTACAAGTCCATGGTGTGAACGGTGTGCACTATGAAAAATAGCGCAAATCTCTTGAGTAGCTAGATGGCGTGTTCTCAAACCCAACTTAAAAGGTGACGATTGCTTCACTGCGTCATTGCTGTCTATGAGCAAAACGAATATTTAGTCAAATACATCTTTCGATGAGGTGATAAATTTCAGTGCCTTTCTGATTTAGAGACGCATTAGCCATTGAAATATAGAGCGACTTTTTTCTTCTTCACTTTTTTGAACAAATTTGTACAGTTATATTACCTTGAAGGATAATAAGATAGACTCTTCCTATGATTAGGCTTGTTTGTGCAATGAGATTGCGTAAACACATTCTGTGTGTGTGTGTGTGTGTGTGTGTGTGTGTGTGTGTGTTTGTGTGTTACTTGCACATGATCTCGTGATTGCCTGTCCCTAGCTCAGTCTTTTCTGGTAGCTTCATGTGATGGAAAGCTCCAACTTGCGAGCTCTGCATTTGCTATGGACACTGAAAGCTTAAACTAAATAAAAACCAGACTGGAAAACGGGTACTAACAGCAAGGTCTTTGTCAGCCGTACTGAGGGGTTGTCATGGCAATGCGCATGGAGCGTTTGTGTAGAGCTTTTGAGGAGGGTTCTCTGCAAAGGCTGCACATTTTGCAGTGTTACTGCAGTGTTACCACTTATATTCAACTCACACTGCAGGGGTTCAGGGGTCTATCTGGTGAATCAGAAACACAATCTCATGAACGGAATGTTTCCTGAGTATTTACTCTTCACAAAAACAAACAAACAAACAAACAAAAAATACCTCTTCAGGTAAAATGAACTTGGATTATTCTGGTTATAAATGTGGAGAAGAAAAAAAAAGATTGTTTACACTAAGGTTGGATGTAAACATATTGTGATGTAATAACATCAGGATACACTTTCTATGAATCGTCAATCGTCAACACTTTTATAACACTTTGTGCCTTATGTGATTGGATGTTTGGATGTTTTGTAGTTTTCCCACTTTATCCTTGTTAAACAATGAAATTTTTGTGAGTTTGTGTTTTTGTAATGAGTCTTCACACTTTTGTTGGCGCTTTCTTTGCAAAAACCTGATGCATACCCAGATACATATTGCATATCGTCACATATCATTTAGATCTAATTAATATATAGATATTAAACAACTTTACAAGTTCATTTTTGTGCCATATCGGCCAAACCTTATTTGCCCGTTTGCCCATTCTCACTTCTTGTGTTGTTGTGGAGCGAGCTCTTATTAAGAGTGTGTCAAGGTGCACCATATTTGACGAGATTTCTATTACTTGACTAATTAGTCATTTTGCCACAATTGGCAGTGTTGCCAAAACGACACGTGGCCTATAGTTTAAGTCCACAGAGTTATCGATTGTGTGAACTGTTGATCAAGCTTTATCAACTCTTCCACGCTGTTGGGGATTAGTAAAGCATGAAGCGTGGCTTGCAGGTCATGAAAATGCTGTCATATATTCATCACCTTCCTGTAGCTCTCTGAACCGCAGATATGACTGCAAAAAAACGAAAGCTCCTTTGATACGTTGCAGTGGCATGAGCAAAAGACTCTACAGAGTAGAGAACCTGGCAGGAGACAAAGGCCAATATATAAGAGATTTTAGCAGAAATGCAACAGCACATTGAGGTATAGAGCTCAAGGGAGCCAAATACATCTGCCTTACATACAGAGACAGATCCTGATGTGCTATTAGTGGCTGTGTCTCATTCTCTAACCTTGAAATCCACTCTGACATCAAAACAGGCTATATGTAGATCGGAGTGTGAAGCAGGAGCACAGTACAGCAGCAACATTCAAGGAGCTGCAGGCCGGCATTAAGGCTTGCTTTACGAAATTAAATTTGGCCAGGGAGTGCATAAACTATTTCACATTCACCCATGCAAACAGCTGGGCTATCAATTAGCTCTTCTATGCAATTTGAAGCTCCAACTTTACAAAAGAGAAGCCATACTGACAGGTGATAGACGACACATGTTGAAACCCTAAGCTTGAGATCAATGGTTCCAGCAGAGAGACCGGTTGTCATATATATATATATGTCGTAGTATATATGCTGATGAAGCTTTGTGCATAAACCCTGCTGCATATCTCTCAAATAGATAATTGGTACTCAGACAGGTCTTTGGCACAGAGGCCCAGGAAGCATTAAATGATTACCCGCTTCTGTCTGAGGCAAGAGCAACAGACTACCCATAGACTCGTTTCTGTACCAGCATATAATTCCTGTGGATTGAACGAGACACACAGGATGCAGAAAGGACCACAGTGGTGCCACAGAGGCAGCTCCGAACACAAAAGCACTTTCATGGCAGAACAGGGTGCAATCAAGCTTCTAAAGCTGATGATTTACACAAACTCCCATGGGACCCTGCTATTCTGAAATATAGTCCACAGAGTAGTGTTTACAATTGCAGGGGTCCGCCCTGCAGAGATGCAAGAGCCAAGCCAATTAGGTCAATTACTGGCTGTGAAAGTGCAGTCGCTATTAGAAAAAAAAAAAATAATGCTCAGAGAGACTTAGATGTCTTCTTAAAACAACTGATGTTCCATATCCTATACAATACATACCAGATGTGATGCAAGCAGTTTGGTGACCATGATCGGTTTGTAACCAGAGAATTGAAGGAGGCACATTTCAACATTTACTCAGGATCACAGACAATTGCTCTGCTTCCATGTGAGTGGAGTGACTTAGTGAATAGTTTACGTGGAAAAACCTGAATGTGAAAATAAGATGGAAAAAATGTCCTTAAAAGCCCTGAAAGCTATGTGGCTAGTATTGCAACATTTTCACTAAAACCCTAAACAGAACCCTAAAAACAAAGTGGTGTTTTATAGCTACATTTATATTTAGTACATTTGGCAGACGCCCTTACCCAGAGTGGCTAACAGAAGTGCTTTGAAGTCTCTATCAATAAATGTACCCTGATAATGGTTCACTAGATCATGGAAACAAGGGGGAGCAAAATTTCAAATGATATTGAAGTCGTCAGACAAAAGCTCTGGAATCAGACAGCATTTGCACTGTTTTGTAGCAAGCCTATAGATCACTAAACATTTGATAGGTTGGCATGGAAACCTAAAAAATAAATAAAAAACATTTGGTCTCTGACATGCCTTCTACTGGATGTACTAGCATTGCCGCTGCATCGCATGTGTAGTCATGCATCAAGTATAAACCAGACCTTAGTCACCTGCTGTAGGAAAAGCTGGGCTGAGCAGGGAATGCTGACCCGTCCTCCTTGACTTGGAGAGACATGTAGAAAGCTTTTTAATCAATATAGATTAATATCAGTAATTCATTTGAAGTTCATATTCATACTAAGGTCTTGCGCATGTGCTTCAAAAGGCCAAAAATTACCCATATACATCCATCCATCTTCTGCCGCTTACTCCTTTTCAGGGTCACGGAGAACCTGGAGCCTATCCCAGGAAGCATCGGGCACAAGGCGGGGTACACCCTGGACAGGGTGCCAGTCCATCACAGGGCACAATCACATACACACTCACACACCCATTCATACACTATGGACACCTTAGATACGACAATCAGCCTACCATGCATGTATTTGGACTGGGGGAGGAAACTGGATTACCCGGAGGAAACCCCCGCAGTATGGGAAGAACATGCAAACTCTGCACACATGGCCCCGGTGGGACTCGAACCCCGGACGTGTGAGGCGAACATGCTAACCACTAAGCCACTGTGCGCCCTCCATACATACAGTGGGGGAAACAAGTATTTGATCCCCTGCTGATTTTGTACGTTTGCCCACTGACAAAGAAATGATCAGTCTATAATTTTAATGGTAGATTTATTTGAACAGTGAGAGACAGAATAACAACAAAAAAATCCAGAAAAACGCATGTCAAAAATGTTATACATTGATTTGCATTTTAATGAGGGAAATAAGTATTTGACCCCGCTGCAAAACATGACTTAGTACTTGGTAATGACTTAGTAATTACTTTTCATTTTCAATGCCCTGGCTGAGGGAAGGAGGTTCTCACCCAAGATTTGACGGTACATGGCCCCGTCCATCGTCCCTTTGATGTGGTGAAGTTGTCCTGTCCCCTTAGCAGATAAACACCACCAAAGCATAATGTTTCCACCTCCATATTTGACAGTGGGGATGGTGTTCTTGGGGTCATAGGCAGCATTCCTCCTCCTCCTTCTCTCATTAAAATGCAAATCAATTTATAAAATTTTTGACATGCGTTTTCTGGATTTTTTATTTTTTTTTCTCTCACTGTTCAAATAAATCTACCATTAAAATTATAGACTGATCATTTCTTTGTCAGTGGGCAAACGTACAAAATCAGCAGGGGATCAAAAACTTTTTTCCCCCACTGTAATATATATATATATATATATATATAAAAAACAAAAAAAAAACAAGGAACAAAAGCAAGCAAAACACTCACACTGTAGTGCCCTGTACAACCCATTTCGGAGGACATAAAGTTTGACCCTTTATATCATTGCTAGGTTGGTACTTTTCTTCAAACTGCAAACAACACTAAGAAATCATTCAGAATGCCTACAATTTTCATGTTTATATAACCAGAGAAGCCCATCACCTGCCCAGGTTGAGGTTTTTGGTGAATTAAAGGATGAGGGGATTTCTCTGGAGAACAGTACTTACTAGGAATTACCTGGTTGCCAAGCAACAGATGTGGGCATGCCTAATGCTATAAAAGAGAGAGACAGACAATAACTCCTCTGCTAACATGGGCTCTGTTGACTCAATATCATTCATTATTCATGTACTTGGCGATGATAAGATGCAGAATAAGGAGTTAAAGGAAACGGGGCGGTTGGGGTGTGGGGTTCGGTACAAAGGACTGTCCTAGTTGAAAACTTTCTCCAGTTGTTTCTTCACTGATATATATTTCTCAAAGCTATTAACAGTGGATTATTTTTGCATGGTTACGCTATGGTTACCTGGGCTTAAATTTTCTTTCAGGATCTGGAGAATCTAGATCATAATTGGAACTATTTTTATGGACCCTAGAATCATGAGCAACATTTACTTCAAGGGAGTTGTAAGTGTAGAAGGTGAGTGCTTGGTCAGCAAGGACTGACACCCTGTCCAGGGTGTACCCCGCCTTGTGCCCGATGCTTCCTGGGATAGGCTCCAGGTTCCTCGTGACCCTGAAGAAGGAATAAGCGGTAGAAGATGGATGGAAACGGGACAAAATTATACAGGGATCACTGCCAACTGATGACCCATGAGTATGACCTATTTGTGAGAAACAGTGCATGACTGCTCCTAATTTCTGCCTTAAACAAGGTTTGATCGTTTGACATTCAACCCTGAAGTGCTCCCTGTGCAGATTAATAATCTATGTTTTAAAAAAAGAAGCTTTTCTTCTCTCTCTTCCGGATCCAGGCTCAGCTAATACTTCTAATCTTTAATGGACAATCATATATGTATATTGCTTGGGTTTAAAAAAAAAAAAAATTACATTGAATTTACGTGCTTGCTTATGGGAGGCAGAACTAAAGTGAAGTAATTCCCACAGAAATAGCAGTTTTGCTCGGCTGGGCTACCGTGATGGGAGTCTGTGTCAGCTGCCCACGCTGGAGCTATCCGTCACCATAAATAAACACATTCACATACGCAGGGATCCCGATATAGAGTTCTTATATAATGGTTCTAATGAAATCTTACAGCTATTCTGGACACACAGAGGCTGTCCGTTTTAAGACGACGGGGTGTTAAGTGGGGGAGACACAGGAAAGCAATTTGGGACCACACAGAGTGTTGAAAGGCTGTGTGGAACCCCCGCGGCATTTTTATGTATATATTTATACACTGGTGTTTGTTTTTGCGTCGAGGATTTCCATGTGTTTGCGCGACCGGCTGGACTCTTGCTTCCTAATTTAGGTAAATTATTGAGGAGCTGACGTGTTCAAAACTCTTAACTGCGAGATATCTTCATAATAAATCTCTGCCTTGGTTTAAACCCTGCATTCCTTAGTCGGCGCATGTTACTGTTCACACTCGTTCTGCTGTTGAACGATCTAAACACAGACGCACATGTCAGAAGGAATGCAATAAACGAACTGTTTAGAACAGTATCTGCGCATGCGTGCGCGCACACACACACACACACACACACACACACATACATACATCCACAGGATTGTGCACTCTGAAGCTTTAGCGAGCATGTCACGCAAGGTTTGGGCTTCTGTGATGTGGAGGAGTCAACTGAGGGTCAGCACATAAAACTTGTGAAACTTGTGTATAAGAAAGGCAGGTTCATTACCGTTGTGTTTATGTATGCTGTGAATTACAGATGTTTGTCTTCGAAGGAGGACAATTTCTCTGTCTGGGCCAAGCAGCTCTGATAATCTTGCACAAGCCTAATGTAAACGATGCCCTCTGAAATTAGCCTTAGTTGCAGTTTGATTACCTTGTAATAGAAACTCGTTACAAGTGTGAGAACGTCAAATGATTGTTCGTAGTTGTAATGACACTTGGCTCTGAGCCCAGAACTGCACGCTGGGATTTCTTGCATTGCTCTGAATGCCCCGATTAGGGATTTACGGGTTTAGGTCATTATACGAAGCTGAGACAACAGTATTTCCCTATGGAAAATCTGGGAAATCTGAATTTCAGGAATGTCTGTGTGTATCTCGTTATGTGTGTCAGGTCTCTATATCATTAGTTTCAGTAGAGCGAGTCCCGAGTCAGATCAAAGTCTACAGTGGATAGGGAAAAACATCCCACATCTTACAATTTTAAAATAGACTGGCAGATAGAACTTCAAAAAGGATCTTTTCCCGCCCCCCCCGGCAAATATACTCGAATGAGACGCCTGATGAAAAGGCTGTAGATACGTTCCTCACTCATGCTGTCTTTGAGTCATCTCAGAAGGTTTCATTTTCTGTTGTGAAGGAGATTAGCATACGACTAACACCAGCCAAATATTTGATGGTGGACCATCCTCAGTAAAGGGTTAGGGTACCAGTATGTGTGTTTCTGTCCCGTGAGCTTACAGAGCATAACCATTCATATGCTCTTTGTTTAAATGCGCAGTACGTAGTGTCACAAATGTGTCACGCACCCAGAGTAACTTGCAGCAAAAACATGCTGTGACGTCAGTTGTGTTGTACATCCCTCATTCTCAGTACACATTCAAGTAGCGGTCAAGTAGAGCCTGTGGTTGTGGTATGATGTCTGCAATTATGTAAGACCCATAAGTCTGAAAATCTTTCAGATCTTCCAGTGTGCCAAAATCTGACTCGACAGCTCTCACTTTGAATGATTATTTTTGGCTTTCCCGGGTGACTTGCTGCAGTGCAAGAACATCATGTTTCAGTGGTCGGGTGTCCAATCCCATGCGTAAAGCGCTACAGATGTTCATTCCAGTCAAAAAAAATTATTACATTTTTTTAATCGAATGAATTTGGCTGGAATGAACGTCGTCAGAAACACGCATGTCTTTCACAGATACAATTAATATGGAACATTTTCCCCCTACAACTTATGTTTTAGCAAAAAAAAAAAAAAAAAGAGGCTACGTACTGTAGCTTTAATGGACTTTAATGAACCGAGTTAGAATGACGTACAGAGTTGTGCTACATCCGAACACATTTGTCTCACCTGCCATGGTCAAGTAATTAAGAATCCAGACAACGTTGCGCTCACAGAGCTGTTTCATGCTCAGCTAGTGAGACCTCAGTGCGAGTACCTCAGATCATTTGACTTTGATAAGTTTGTCATTTTCAAATTTTTGAAAAATCACGTGTCTTTGCTCACGAATTGTTTGTGTGTGTCGAATCCTTGAACATCACTTAAAGCAAAAAAAATTGTGGGCTACTGGGCTTCCCGTTTCACACGACTGTTGCCAGTACAAAGTAAATCATCTTTTTATGTTGTTGGTTTAATCTTAGCGGGGTTCTTGCAGCCTTTACAGTAACTCAAACCAGCACTTTGTTATTATCGTGAATTCCAGAAGCCCAATTCTACAATAGCAGGCAAGAACTTTATGGCGCATCTTCAGAAATAAGAACAGGAATTATGGTGGACCAAAATCAGTCAGTGACTCTTTTTAAAAAAATTTTTTTTTAAAACAGACATTGTTAACTTTTAATTTATTATAGCATCCACCACTCTATCATGTGTAAGAAGTGTAAGGCTGATTTAGAATGTGCTATAGCTGGTAAAGGTGTACTTATGTGATACTCTTGGACCTTGATTTAGTAAAATCCCAGATAACAAGTGCTAATTTGCATGTCCCATCAGATAAATTGCATGCAGAGTTAGTGTACATGATTTACAAGAACTGTGAAGGACGTCATGTGGAAAAGTAGGGATGGCAAGCAATCCATCCATCTTCAACCGCTTATTCCTGCTTCAGGGTCACGGGGAACCTGGAGCCTATCTCAGGAAGCATCGGGCACAAGGCGGGGTACACCCTGGACAGGGTGCCAGTCCATCGCAGGGCACAATCACATACACCCAATCATACACTACGGACACTTTAGACATGACAATCAGTCTACCATGCATGTCTTTGGACTGGGGGAGGAAACCGGAATACCCGGAGGAAACCCCCGCAGCACGAACATGGCCCCAGCGGGAATCGAACCCCGGACCCTGGAGGTGTGAGGTGAACGTAGAAACCACTAAGCCACCGTGCGCCCCATGGCAAGCAATATCTTAATGAATTTTTTTTCATGTGCTAATTGTTCTCGAGTCCCTCTGTGAGTTAAGATCTCAAAGAGAATCTCAGAACAGCAAAACGCAGATGAAAGACAGTGAGACGTGCTAACGACGTGTTTCAAATCCAATATGACCGTAAAGTGAACGTGTTTAGATATCAGTTTGGATTATCCATCCATTTTCCATAGTATTTATCCTACACAGGGTCGTGGGGGAGCTTGGTGCCTATCCCAGGGAACTCGGGGCACAAGACAGGGAACACCCTGTGCATCACATCGCACAATCACACACTATGGACAGTTTGTAAATGCCAATCAGCGTGCAACACATCTTTGGACTGGGAAAGGAAACCGGAAACCTTTCTCCCTAAACATTCAAAACGATGAATGTTGAATTACCACGTTTTACGGCTTCAAAACCTCAGTTCAATTCAATTCATTTGAATAGCGCTTTTAAAAATGGACATTGTCTCAAAGCAGCTTTACAGGAAAATATAAACACATGTAAAAAAAAACTATAAGTTTCTTAACGCACTCAAAACGTTATAGCGGCTTAAAAGGTATAGTTAAGGCATACTGCTTCAACGTAATGCTCCTCTAGAGGCTAGTAAAGGTGCAAGGAGCATCGTGTGCATGTACCGTTCAATCTAAAATCAGTTCATAATTGAGTGTCTTTTCAGCATCTACCCAAAGTTGTGTATATTCTCTGCCCATCTTCATTAGCAAGATAAAAAAAAAAACCAAACATTATGCTCAAATCACACTCACTGAGCCCGTCTCTTCAAGTTGTGGGCATGAAATTTGTTTTCTTTATACGTGCACTTCGCGCTGAAGTAACTGTGTACATCTGTCTCAAATTAGCATGCGCAGTTTGTTTAGCCTATAGTCAAAATCTAACGTCGGCTTAGTGTGAGTTTATTTAAATTTAGCGCTGAAAGTATTCAACACTGTAGAATCCAATCATGTTCCGGTGTTGAAAAATATATTTGATCTTCTATAGCGAATCAGTAGAGCTTTGGTTCGACAAATGCTCTATCTGTATCACGTTCTTCAGTCTGGAATGCTTTATACCTTTATTTTCTGTATGTGTGCTGTCTTGCCTGATTGTAGTTCTATTGTAGAGCTGCTTCAACAGATCTGTCAGGATGTCTAGCAGGCTCTGATGATATACAGGGTGAGTATTTCACATTAATTGAACCCCAAGTGAATGCAGTCTGAGTTGGCTCCATTCAAATAGCTTTAAGCTGGTATCGCAGTCTACGAAGCTTGTAACCAAGGCAACAGTTTGCTGGGGAAAAAAAAAAAAAAAGCCAGTGCCAGAGCAATCACAGAAGCTCAACTTCTGGCTTTGATAGATAGAAGGGCCCTGTCTGTGTTTGTGTTGGAGTTGGGGATCGTGTATTAAGCTTACTCTTGGAGCTTGAGGAGCAAGCTCATCACACTGGAGAGCAGGTTGAGCAAGCGGGCGGAGGGAACCTGCCAGAAATGACCAGATTGTGTTGCAGCCTGTGGATGAGTAGGCACAGAACTCAGATTGCCCCCATTGTACATGCTTGTTGTACTGTGGGGCCTGAGCCCAGCTATGTGGCAGGCCTGTTTGCTGTGGAAGTGCTTACAACATGCATGTAAAACAGTTTAAACTCTTGCTTCAGCCTCCACTTGGACGACATCTCTTGGCTTTGTGTCCTATGGAGTGCAGCACTTCTTAAACCCCATCTAAACCTTTGCCTTTCTCATTCACGCCTGTAACAAATCAGCGTCCTAAGCCGTAGCGAATCCTGCTGCCACCCTTCAAGTGTATGATTTGGTGTAATCCACCTCGTGATGGTGTAAAAGATCACAGCTGTATGAGAAAAGATCGATCTGCAGCTGTGCTGCTACAAACCACGACGTAAACACAATCATGTAAAAGTTTCCACAGCCCAGGGTTTAGTCTATTTATAATCAGCATAAACATAATATATTACTTTAATTGTGGTATGAGCACAAGCCTCTGCATTATTCCTTGCAACGTTATTACATTAAGCCTGCAGCACCCTGCGTGAGCTGTAGTCTGTTTGCTTTTCCTACATTTAGCCATTTATGGATGCAGTGTATACTGTATACTGTATGGCTTGAAGGAAGACACAGTCAATGGTAGACGAGCGAAAGCAATCGCTCCTGTTGTAAGTTGTAAGTCCGGCTGTGCTGTGCAACAAATTCGTAAGGCCTTCGTTGTATTTCTCGAGAGGGTTGTCTGAGGTCTCCGCTGCCATCGTAGGTCTGAGAAAAAAAGAATGCACTGAATTAGAAATGTAATTACTGATGTCAAACGACATGCTTTGTGTTCTTGGGTGCTGCATCATTAGACTAAAATGATTACGTATCAGCATGGTGGTAACAAGAAGCGTGTAATGATCTGCTGGGAAATGTTCGAGGATGTTTATTACAGTTTTTCTTTGTGTGTGTGTGACGGTTTCCAGGAAGCAGCGACTAATTATATTAATAACAGGCTATATGGGACAAGTCTGACATGGTTGACCTTTTGCTGATATTTTTACATTATGGTTGAGTTTGAATGAGACGTGATAATGAAATGACATTAGGCCAGAAAATGGAAGGCAAGTAACTCTATCAGAATGTGAACTTCAGCTTTGGAGGCACAGTAACACCATTCTTCTGAATTGTGCTGCTCTACTCACAACACACTGCGGCTCACAGCACTGTACAGTAGCACCTGTAATGAGCACATTGGTAGTGTCTCACTCCAGCCAAAAATGGCAGGTAGTGTGATGGCCTCCTGAGACTTTGGTCATCGTGCTGTTGGAATCGAGACAGCTTAGCGAGGTTAAGGCGCATACGTATACATGTGAAAGCGGCAAGCCTAGTGTGTTGTGCTGTGTAGTTGAGCAGCGGGATGGAAAAAGGGGCCAGTTTCTCAGCAGGTGAGCGGCTCTGAGTCACCGGTGCTGTCCAAGGTACTGCAGAGTGTGGAGGTGGACACTGGCACTGCAGCTCGGCCACACACCCATAATTAGCTTTGAAAAGCACATGACTGATCTTACTATTAAAGTGTAGGGTTTTTTTAGAAGCCTTGACAACTGCAGATTTCCATTCAACTCTATTGAAGATTTATTTTTAGTGCGGTGACTGCAGGCTACTGACTGATGAATTATATGAAGTATAAAATATATTACAATATATTTATTTCAAAGGGAATATATTTTACATCAGCAGCAACTAGAATAAAAACAAGACAACCTGTTCCCTTCTCTCTCTCTCTCTCTCTCTCTCTCACTCACTCACTCACTCTCTCTCTCTCTCACTCTCTCTACACCCCCTCTCTCTTTCTCTCTCTCCCACCCTTCTCTCTCTCTCCCTTTCTCTTCTCTTCCATTCTTCTCTCTCTTTTCTTTTCT
Source organism: Ameiurus melas (assembly GCA_012411365.1). Lineage (NCBI taxonomy): Eukaryota > Metazoa > Chordata > Actinopteri > Siluriformes > Ictaluridae > Ameiurus > Ameiurus melas. The sequence continues at coordinate 20,644,802 of CM022774.1, read as the reverse complement.
TTTCCTCTCTCTTTCTTCTCTCTCCCCTCACTCTCTCCTTTTTTTTTTTTTTTTTTCTCTTTCTCTCCCCTCTCTCTCCCTCTTCTTTTTCTCTTTTTTTTTTTTTTTTTTCTTTTTTTTTCTCATCTCCCTCTCTCTCTCTTTTTTCCTTTCTCTCTTCTCCCTCTCACCTTCTCTTCTCTCTCTCTTCTCTCTCTCTCTCTTCTCTCTCTCTCTCTCTCTCCCTCTTTTTCTCTCTCTCCCTCTCTCTCTCTCCTCTCTTCTACCCCTCTCTCTCCGTCTCTCTCTTCCTTTTCTTCTCTTCCTCTCTCTCTTCACCTCTCTCTCCCCTCTCTCTCTCTCTCTCTCTCTCCCTCTCTCACTCCTCTCTCTCTCTCCATCTCTCTCTCTCTCTCTCTCTCTCTCTCTTTTTTTTTTTCTCTCTTCCCTCTCTCACTCCTCTCTCTCTCTCTTTCCTCTCTCTCCTCTCCCTCCTCTCTCTCTCCGCTCTCTCTTTCCCTCTTTCTCTACCCCCTCTCACTCTCTCCATCCCCCCCCTCTCTTTCTGAGTTTGAATGCTTATGTAAGAGAGTGAAAAATGCCAGTGTGAAAGGTCCTGCTCATACAAATTGTCATCCTTCATTAAGACAGTCTGGAAAAGCCGCTGTGACATGCACTGGACCTGGAGCGCTGTCAATAATAATATCTGCAGAACACAGCCAGAGGAAGGCCTGTCCGTCTGAATACAGGACAACGTCTGTCTCTGCATTCAGCTGCAGAGATCTGACACTCTTGTTAGCGTGGCTTCCATCACGCACCAGCAGATGTGACAGTTCAGAGACAAAAACACAATGCACAGACACACATTTACAAAACTGTGCAGAAGTCTTTGGCACATGCAAAGAAACGCCGTAGAGCAAAGATGCCTTCAAAAAGAATAAAATTAAATGTTTCTCCATTGAAAAATATAATACTATAAAGAGCAGTAAACAGTAATAAATGAAACAAAGCCAATATTTGGTGTGACGAGCCTTTGCTTTCAAAAAAAAAGTATCAGGTAGAATTAGTGCAGGTTAATAAGGAACTGAGCTGTAAGTGTTATTGAGCATCTTGCAGACCCAGACACAGTTCTTCTGGAGACTTTGACTGTCTCACTCGCTTCTTATTTCTGCACCGAAACCCAGCAGCCTTCATTGTGTGTTGAATCTGAAAAGTGTCTCTTACGTAATCTGCCGCTTTCTTTACTGATATCCAAACATTTTTCTGTAACATTTAATATTGTGCTGGAAAACTAATGTTTGGGAATCTAAAATGTTTTTGTAGGGTGCCTAAGACTTCTGCACAGTACTGTACATGTACAATACATGCATTCAAGCACACATCCACACACTCTGTCACCGTCGTGAGTGTTGATCTGTCGTCTGAGACAGACTGTATGTAAAACATGTAGCTATAGATTGGGACAGAACAATATAATCATGATTATGACCTACAGTTTATCATTGAAGTCACAAAATGTGAGCTCACATTTTTGGTCCAAGTCACATTTTTGGTTCCTAATCCTGTCTCATTTATTCGACTCCAGCAATAAGTAAAGGATCACTTATAGCTAGTTCATCAGTTTGAAAAAGTGCCCTTTGTTAATACTATACATAGCAATGTAGAGAGCTGCACAGCTGTATAAACAGTGGTACAGCAGCCTATATAGGGGCAGTAGTGGCTTGACGGTTAAGCCTCTGGGTTACTGATCAGGAGGTCGGGGGTTCAAGCTCCAGCACTGCCAAGCTGCCACTGTTGGGCCCTCGAGCAAGGCCCTTAACCCTCTCTGCTCCAGGGACTCCGTATCATGGCTGACCCTGCGCTCTGACCCCAACTTCCTGACATGCTGGGTATGAAAAGAATTTCACTGTGCTGTAATCTATATGTGACCAATTATCATCAGGTCCTGATTTACTAAACATTTGTGTGTAAAAAAAAAAAGACATTCAAACATGATAAAACTCAGCAACCATGCAAACCTATCAGACTGTCGAGAGGATTGTGTCTTTCAAATGAACAAAAGTGTCTGTTTTGTGTATTTTCCTTAGTGAATATGCAATTTGGTGAGTTTCTGTCAAATGATGCAATACACAGGGTCGTGTGAATGCAAACAGGTTAGTTTTGCAGTCGCAATGATGAAAGTCACTTAAATGCCTATTGTGTGAGCAAATACCACCGAAGGACAAGCATTAAATTGCAGAAAATATTCTCTGCCACTTGAAAAACAAAACAAGTACTATGTTGAAAAAATGGGAAGTGGTTTTATTGCTGCAAGTTGCCAGTTGCTGTACTGTGATGTTGTTAGTAATCGTTCTTACTACTGGTTGCCATAGTAATATTTATCAGTGGGCGGCGCAACTAGCATTCCACTTTTGACTGCAAACCAGTTTTCTTAGCGCTAGAACGAAACATTCTGGAGGGAGAGCGTTCGTATATAAAAGTCACCGGTGTATAAATGCATCATATCCTATGAGATGAAGGAGAAGCAGCGTGAGCAAGCGCCGGACTTTCTGGATCCATGAAACAATTCGGACACGTAGGCAGCATCACGGATCACGTCCGCTCTACTGTCTTCACTCCCGTTGGTATTCGCTGCACAGAGTCAGTCCAAATTTGCATAAACAGAAACTTTTCTCCTCGCTGGACACGCCCACATCTGGTCATCAGCAGTCACTCAGTACGTTTACATGGACAACAATAATCCGATATCAACCCGATTAAGACGATACTCTGATTAAGAAACTAGCATGTAAACACCGATTATGGATGACCTTTTAATCCGATTAAAGTCATACTCGTAGTAAACACAAATCGAATTAAGACGTGTGGAGTATTCCTGTTTTAGTCGCATTATCGACATGCGTTAAACATGTACACACCTTAATCACACTATTAACGTCGTGTGGGAGTTTTCACCGCATTTTGTTACAGGACACGTACTTACCTACTATATGGTAGGAGAAATACATGTATCTCAGCTACTATGTAGTAGATAAGTACACGGTTTGGGACGCAGCCCACAGCTTCAAGCAGTCGTCTATTTGCACTTACAGCACGACAAATAATTAACTGCAATGGAAGCTTTCATAAAATTCAAAATAAAAACACCCAGAACTGTATACGGTCCCATAACGAAGACCAACTGTATGTTGATACGTGAAATTCTGGAGGGACGTCGGACGGCGTGGCGCGGGAACGTAATGACGTGTGATGTTAATCGAACTATGCTCTATAACATCTAAAACAGGAACGTGAAAGGAATATTCTAAAAGCGACTCATGTAAATACCTTAATCACAAAATTGTGTTATTCAGAATAAGGTCAATAATTAGATTACTGCTGTCCATGTAAACGTAATCAGTGTCTCTCCTGTTGCTGGAATTTGCCAGCTCTCATTGAAAATAAATGATCACTGTATGTGTAGAGTCACTGTATGTGTGAACGTATCTTTATCCTTGTTAGAGGGAATCCATAGCATATCCGGAGAACACTCCCTGGATGGGACACCAGTTTTAACTTTAAACAGAGCCTGAAAAGGTTTTTATTCACATATACCTTATTAACTGAACACACCACACTCTAATGTCTACACACGTATCATATTTTGAAGATTTTTTCGATGCATCTCATCAGCTTATTCCGTTTCTTAACACCTTGAGAGCTTTTTTTTTTTTTTTTTTTTTTTTTTTTTTTTTTTTACGGGCGGCTGTGGTGCAGGTGGTAGAGCGGCTTGTCCACTAATCGTAGGGTTGGCGGTTCCTGGCCCGGGTGACTCCACATGCTGAAGTGTCCTTGGGCAAGACACTGAACCCCAAGTTGCTCCCGATGGCAAGCTCTGCTACCATTGGTGTGTGAGTGTGTGTGTGAATGGGTGAATGAGACACAGTGTAAAGCGCTTTGGATAAAAGCGCTATATAAGTGCACATTTACCATTTACATAAAACTTCATTAACCTAGATCTTGTTTTGTTTTTTGTTTTTTTACAAAAGACTTTCATGAAGTTCTAATTTTGTAAATCACCCACATGACTTCCACTGATCGAGCGTGCAGCTTATTTGATTTGATTTAATTTCGTAGATAATAAAGCAGGACCCAAGAGGTTTAAGTAAGTACACCATTACCAGCTGAATCCACGTGATGTATCCTGGTTAAAGATGATAGAGTGAGTTATTATGTTATGTGTCATTTGGATATATCAGGGCATTAGTTTCAGTGTTAAACTGAACAATTCCATTGATGGTAAACTAAAACATGGTAAATATGATTTCTTTTCGAGTGATATGGATGTTGAGTAACAGCACCTGTCGGTTAATTGACACAAAAGGGCAGTAGGACACAGCAATAAATTTGTCACGAATCCCCTCAGAGCACTTATTGTGACGTTATGTATTTTCATTTCCTGATTGTGTTTCCACCTGATACCTGTTTACTTTCCTCATTATTTACTCCATCTTGTTTCTCACTGTCTTGGCAACATTTTATTCCCCGTATGTGTGTTACCAAGCCCTTCTTTCCTTTTATTTCCTTTATTTACGCTTCCTAGATCCATAGTTGATTGTTCGACTTCCCGGTTTTGACTTTGTGTCTTTTTATCATGCTTGAATATGGATGATACTTTTATGACGCTGCCTGCCTGTTCCTTGACCTCTGCCATGGACTGTTATAGCTAATGCTTACTGGTTTATAAACATGTTGATTTTACACATCCTGCTTCATAACACTCTCTCCCTCATGTTACAAAATTATACAGATTGATCGGCCTGTTATTTCGAAATATGTCCAATATTGAACACTGATAAATTACCTTACTTGACCAAACAGAATCCAGTATTCCACAGGGCCGTGTAGCAACCTGCGTTAAAGCAGTTGAGCAAAGAAACACGGGGTACAGCACGTCCTTCCATGATGCACAGCAGGCTGCTTGAGCGCAAATATTTGATAAGGGCCATAAGTTATTCATTATACTTGTTTCACGGTTCCCTTGAACCGTGCGCCTCCCTATTAAATCAAGGCTGTTCTGTTACAGAGCTGCTGCCATAGAGACGGGAGAAAACTCAGCACCGGCTCTCTACCTCCACCCCATGCTCATGACAAATCATACTACCTTAAAAAAAACCACGAGGATGTACACGGACGTGCTTTTTAAGGAATCTGTATGGCTCTTGGCAAAAGGGACAGGCAGTGAGGCAGGTGTCTGCTTTTCATCGGCGCTGCTTGAAACGCAAACTCGCAGCAGGCGTCTTTCTCACCCGTTTAGTTCGCTGAGCCTCAAAGGGTAATAGTGATGGGTGACAGTTTGAAAACCCACGCAGGCTACTGTGCTTTCTCTCCTTCTCTCTTTCCCTCCTGTGTAGCTGGCAGCTGGAGGGGAGTGCAGAAAAGTCATTAATCCTGACAGTCATAAAAGGGCAACGGTGAGACCCTTCTCCTTGGAACATCAAGCCAGTGCTTGATGGAGAAGGTCAGCTGTGTAACAGGTGGACATCTGCATCCTCCTTTTCTTTTTAACTCATAATCTCATAATGTTAATTAAGTGCATCTGTTGTTTAGTTGTTGTTATGTGTACATGCGTCTGAATGCGTGTCTGGGTTCGTTGCCTAATAGCAGAATTGTATCTACTCCAGAATGAGTACAGATGCATAGAAAAGGTTACGAAACAATGCCTTTGTATTTAATTAGGTCTGAAAGTATCAAATGTATAGCAATCAACCTAATCTTGAATTAAACTGAATTTGTTCTGAGAAAGTTTTTAAAAGATTTCAGTATATATATATATATATAACCCTCAAAATGTCTTGCTTTGTACAGTACAATTTCAATTTGTCAGTGTAACAGCACTGAATAATCTCCCATAATGCTTGATAAGTTTGGGGGAATATAGAGCAATGAATCTGAGAGCATTCAGAATCTATCCAGAGTCCTACAACATATCTGTTTTGTTTTTTCTACCCATCTTTCCTAAGGGTGCCAATAATTCTGGAGCTGATTGTATATGACAGTATGTATGGTTTTGCTGCTAAGTCAGAGGCTCAGGCAGTGCATTGGGGAGAGTGAATAATCACAAATGACTCTTCAAAAGATTTAGTGCAAAGGGGGAACGAAGGAGAAAATGCTGGCGCACCTGACAGGCAATCTTTCATTCGCTTTAAGAGGTGATAGATTGGGAATCCATTAAGATGCAAAAACAGTTGGAGTTTGGGTGACTGTTGATATGACAGCACCTGTCAGACACACCTCCTGGGGAAATGGAGGATGTGTTCACAGAGTGGAAGAGGAATTCAATGCTATGCCTGTTGATTAATACAGTCTGGGCCATCTCAGGCAGGAAGTCTTATATCCCCAAGGGACCGTTTAGGTATGTTTGTGTTAATGCCCACACAAATATCAGAAGATTTTGGGCCACATGAGGTTGGGATTTGGGACTCAAGGGTCATTTAAAGGTCACACCTGTACACAGGCACATTTATGATTTTGGGATTTAAGCTAGGGGCGTAAAGACAACCAAATCTGATGTTTGTTTGGCATTTCAGTTTTAGTATCACTCCTGAGCTTCGTGAGCAGGTTATTGGGAAAGAAAATGTTTTTTGTTGTTTGTGAGTAACACGGCTGAGCAAGAGTGCGCCCCTGTGGCACAGGGTGCCAAAACATGCGCAAGACCTGTGGAGCGGCTCCACCGATCCGTGGGTGTCTCTGGGCCTGTGGAAAGTGGCGTTTCTCATTCAAGCAGATGTACAGCTACAAATTGCCATGGCAACCAGGGCTCATGCTAATTGCGTCTCTATGTGTTTCCCATCCGCCGCACTAGTGATAGTGGGAGAACGGTTCTCCTCCAATCGAATCCAGCAGGCGGAGGGAGCTGTTCGCAGGAGTGTGGAGGAAATGTTTACAGGAGAAAGCTGTTTGTAAATCTGCTTCTGTCATACTGAAATGCACATTAATATAATGCTACAAATCTGTCTTAATAGACGGAATCTAATGAAGCCAGAGGTGAGATGAAATCTGAATTTACGCTGTGCACCCTCATTAGGCTTGTCACAGGAATCTCACATGCCGAAGGGCATAAACACAACGACGTTTGCTTAAATATTCTCCTTTAAATCCTAATTGTATAACTTTAATGGCCCGTCCCAAGTGTTAAAAAGTGTTATGAGATTTATTTTTTAAACATTATTGATATGTACACACACTGATCAGCCATAACGGATCAGCCACAACATTAAAACTACCTGCCTAATATTATTTAGGTCTCCCTGTGCTGCTATAACAGTGGGACAGTGGTGGCTCAGTGGTGAAAGGCTCTGGGTTACTGATCAGAAGGTCAGGAGGTCAAGCCCGAGCACTGCCAAGTTACCGCTACTGTTGGGTCCTCGGGCAAGGCCCTTAACCTTTAATTGCTCAGTTGTATAAATGAGATAAATGTAAGTCGCTCTGGATAAGGGCATCTACCAATGTAAAATATATCAGAGGACAACATGAACCTCTGAAACGTTAGCAGTGGATCCTTTAAGTTCTGTAAGTTGTGAGGTGGGGCCTCCACTGATCAGACTTGTTTGTTGCACAGGTGCTCGATCGGATCGAGATCTGGGGAATTTGGAGGCTAAGTCACTCTTTGTCATCTCCCTCAAACCATTCCTGGACAATTTTTTTTCCAGCGTCGCAGGGCGCATTATCCTGCTGAAAGAATCTACCGCCTAATATATCTCACCACTTGACAGGTTCCACTGTAACGAGATGATCAACGTTATTCACTTCCCCTGTGAGGGGTTTTAATGTTAAGGCTGATTGGTGTATCTAATACATAATATCCATATGGACCCCTCTGGGTCATGAGATATGAGAAATACGTTATAGTAGTTCGTCAGTGGAGTTTCTGAACACGCTTGAATATATCAGCATTGTACATTCACTGCACTCCCTACCCCAATCATTTATAATTGTATTCCTGAAATGCTAATTTCCCTGCACTTACCATGCAAGACATTTGTTGAAATACTGTTTATTGTGTGCAGAGGAGAACAGAAATCTAGTATACCCATCTCCCACAGAGCTGTTCTTCATATAAGCGTAGTACTTTATCACTCTGTCTCTCGCACTCTCACCGTGTACTAGTTGCTAAGCAGGGGGCATGCGGTAAGCAATAAATCAGAGAATATTCCAAGACTCAAACTGAGTTGCGAAATCATTAATTCTGGCTATTTTACATAGATTTGTTTTCACTAAACTGGATTGCTTGGTGCTTAAAAACAACTTAAATAGCTGTTTCCGTGTTGTCATGTGGTGTAGTATTTCCCCTTTTCGTGGCATTTCCATCGACTCTTGTGAATTGTGTTGGTTTGTGTAAAGAAGACTAATAGACAAATAGTGTGAAAGACACTTTCATGTGCTAGTTCCAGAAAATGATAGCTTTTTCCAACACCAAGCACTATTTGTTTATAAAATTGTATTGATGTAAATTGTTGATTAATTATGAATGTAAGACCTGCAGTATTTCGTATGTGGAGCTCTGCCGGCAGGACTGATGTGTGGCATCCATCACTGATCATCGACATTTAGGCTCGCATTAGGTAAACAACAGTGCTCTTGTCCTTCTTGGAGATCAGTGTGAATGAGCACAGAGAATGCAGCGTTTCCTGATCTTGATTCTTTTCTTCACGTTGTTGCTGTAGTACATGCTGGTGATTTTTGCAGCCCATACTGTATGTTCTCCTGCTCCAGGTTAAAGGTTAGATCTGGCAAGCTAAGGGTTAACATAAAATCTTAAGACACATATATTCATTCAATATTTTTTTTGCTATATATTGGCAGAGAGACTTCAACCATGTTTGAGCAGTTTTCTTCTTTCTTTTTTATGCTAGGCTTTATTTCTATAAGCTAATATTATGCAGTGTGTGGGGAGAAGTAGGAGCAGCTAAAAGATTTAGATGGGTTCCTTAGGGACAGTGTTCCTATGGAGACAACATTGCTGATATTAAATTTGATTATTCTCTCTCCCTCTCTCTCTCACTTTCTCTCTCTCTCTCTCTCTCTCTCTCTCTCTCTCATTGTTTCAAAATAAAATATAATATTAAATTCTAAATAATAGAAGAAACCTCATGGAATATATCAAATATCCTCACACTAAATGATTACTAAAACAAAAGAAAATTGAGTGTTCACCATGTGTGGCTTGAATATACCACATTCAATTATTTATTTGATGTTTTAAAGGGCATTCAAATGTATTATTACAAATACCAGTTAATATGCTCTTAACTAGATGATGCATTTTGACGAAACTGGAGCCTGATTAATTGTTGAAAGATTTTTATGGCTTTATTTTTGGTACTTAATTTTTGTATCTATTTAAAAATATGATTAGGAATGAGTGAGTAGTACGACCTTGAGTCATGTTAAAATTTGAAAGCTGAACATGTTCGTATTCTGAAGATCATATTCCATTTGCTGTTGCACTTAGAAGTCATTGAGCAGCATCATTTGCTTAACGTTATCACAATACCAGCCTTCGCAATACTGATATATCAGAAGCGCGGTGTGAAAATAAGACCGCTAACAAGCAACAGCTTGTTATTGTTCTCGGTGAGCATTCTGACAGTTTCCAAGTAGGTTTTCTGTGGGTGTGTTTATAAGAGGCTGATCCTTAACTGTGACACATCATAGCTTTACGAGTTTTATTAATATAAACCTACTGCAAAGCATACTGCAATGTGTAGCAATATAATTGCAATATATTATTTTTGCCCAATCCTGGGTAGGATTATTGCAATGACAAGTAATTATATAAAATGGTAGAAGCCCAGATAGTCTAAACGAGAGTATAGCCAAATAAAAGGCAAAGGACAAAGCTTTAGAAACTGAGGGCTGGATTCAGAGTCCAATACAGTCATATACTCATAGTGAATGAGTTAATCCCATAGAATAAATCCCATCTATTATTGTATTAGTCTTTCATTTTATTTGTTTGTTTTTATATTGTCTCTTTGTTTTATGTTACATACTCTAATATTGTGGTTGCATCTTCAGTCTGCATTTTTTATTCTCCAATTTTTAACAGCAAGTATTTGTCACGGTACAAAGTTGGAGACGGAAGCAAGCGCAGATTCTTTAACATTTAACAATAAACAAACATACGAAACACTCTAAAACTAGGAAACAAAACACTGTGGCAAAGACAAAATACGGCAGCATAGACAAAGGTATAGTGAGACGATGACTTGAGACAAAGAGTGCGTAGCAAACTATGACTATATACAAGAGTGCTAATTACCAGGAACGTGAATCAGGTGCAGGTGGTCATGTGACAATGATGTAGTGGCTGTTGGGAAATGTAGTTCAGAGTTCTCTTACTGATTTCATGACACTTGTCTTTAAAATTGGTGGTCTAGATGTTACTGAAAAACAGACGGTATGAGTAGTCACTAAAATAGTGTCTTAGATACTACAGTGGATTAAAAAATTCTGCACACCCCTGTTAAATGGGAGGTTTTTGTGATGTAAATTTTTTTTTAAACTAAAATAAATCATGTCAGAACTTTTTCCACCCTCAGTGTGAAATGACAATGTATATAAAAAAAAAAGTGAAAAACTTTCAGAAACATTTTAGGGAAAAAGTAAAAAAGTTACAATAACCTCGTTGCATAAGTGTACACACCTTTTTATAATCGTGGATGTGAATGTGTTCAGAATTAAACGATCTCATTCAATGTCGTGTACAAAATTAGTGATCATACAGCTGCCATCAATGAAATTATTCTGATTAACCCCTAAATAAAGATCAGCTGATTCTGTAGGATTTTCTTCACATCTTCTTGGTTTCATCTGACCACTGAAGCCATGATCTGCAAAGAGCTTATAAAGCATGCATGGTATTTCACTTGTCAAAAGATATCGACCAGGATAGAACACTGTGAAGGCCATCATCAACAAATAGTGAAAACCACCAAGAACAGGACAAGACAAAACCTTACCTGGGAGGCTGCCAAGAGACCTAAGGCAACATTAAATGAGCTGCAAAAATATCTGACAAGTACTGATACTCTCTGCATGTGACAACAATCTCTCATATTCTTCACAGGTCTGGGCTGTGAGGTAGGGAGGCTCGACGGAAGCCCTTTCTCACAAAAAACATCCAAGCCCAAATAAATCTCCCCAAACCATGTGGCAAAATGTGTTATGGTCTGATGAGACCAGTTCCAAAAAGTAATTCCATAATTCCAAAAGGTATCTTTTGGTGCAGGTACCCAAGGTACCTGCGGTGAAGCATGGTAATGGCAGCACACACTGACTCTTACATAAAAACGACTGACTGGTGTAATAAAATCAAAAGGGGCTTCAACAATGTATTAGTTTAGGGGTGTGCACACTTATGCAACTAGATTATCGTAATTTTTCCCCCCTTTGATTTTCACTTAGTTTTTATACGATGTAATTTCACATTGAGGGTGGAAAAAGTTCTGACATGATTTATCTTGGTTTCACAAAAACCTGTCATTTTAACAGGGGTGTGTAGACTTTTTATATCATGTCTGTTCATTACATAAAAAAGAATAACAGTCAACATGGTAAAAACAAAGGAAACAAAGTCTTTGAGATGGAACTGACGTCAAATGGCTTGGATTCAAATAATACACCAAAATATGCAGAAAGGTGTTTTTCTGCATGGTGATGTCTAAAAAAGTGTGCGATCAGCATTTTCACTGTTGTGATTTGGGAATTTACTTATAACACTGCTCAGTTAGCAACTTTTTAGAATTAACTAATTACCTTAGTGATCTAGACTCGGCATCCTTCTCCTTTGCTCTTTCTCTCTCTCTCTCTCTCAAAGATAAAATGCATTAGTAATCATATTTACATGTTACAAGGTAAGCTAAGATCACAACTAGAAGTTATTGTGTAGGGACATCACAGTGATGGGTCGGATGATTCATTCAAGGCCAGAGTAAAGGTCTAAGTGATGGCAAATGTCTAAATCAGCTTCATAACTTAGTGTTAATATCAACTGTCCAACTGGATGAACTGAAGGAAAAATTAGCTAGCAAGCTAAGTATATGTTATGTAGCAGACTGTTTAAATGTCTGCTTTTAAAAACAGGTCAAATTTGGTGAACCAGTTGATTTCTCATGAGCTTCGATTGGCTTTTTTAATTTCTTGAGAAATAAACTCGTAAATTCTGAGCGAATAAACCTATAGGTAATTAACATATACATGTAATTAGACTGACTCTCCAAAATATGACATTTTTCCATCAATCTATTCGTTTTCTTTACTGCTTATCCGACAGGGTCACGGGGAACCTGGAGCCTATCCCAGGGCCCATCGCAGGTCACAATCACATACACATTCACACACCCATTCATACAACACTTTGGACATGCCTATTTCATTTTCCCATTATCCATCCATCCATCCATCCATCTTCTACCGCTTACTCCTTCTTCAGGGTCACGGGGAACCTGGAGCCTATCCCAGGAAGCATCAGGCACAAGGCGGGGTACACCCTGGACAGGGTGCCAGTCCATCGCAGGGCACAATCACATACATATTCACACACCACTTTGGACGTGCCTATTTCATTTTAACATTATATTCAATTTATTTGTTCCTTTCTCTCTCTCTTAAAAAAACCCCAACATTTCTGCTGTCAAGTCATGTAGCAATATCTGTCACAACCGAACCAAAAGACCTGTTTGCATTGTCTGCTTCACATCGACCTTAGATGTAAGTAACTCAAGCAAACAATAAGGCAGTTCATTCCCTCATCATGCTGCATGTCATGATGTCAGACCTACAGTATAAAGCCTTGTGGTGATGGGTGAACATCTATAAGAGAACAAAAGAAAGGTAACTGTAACGATCGGTAGACGATGACCTCTGGTAGCAGATGTCAGGACTTTCAGGACATTGGTGACCTCGGTAATAAGGGCCCGCTATTATTCTCAGACACCAGCATTCATATACAGATTCAAATAAGGTTTTGTTGGAATGAAGTGCACTAAATAAAGTGAATAAAGCAGCGTTGCAGGAATCTAGATGCAGACACCTAACGCACATGCCGCTAGAACACTTGTGGCGTACATAAGACGGATACATACCCAAAGACAAATCAATACAGCCATGGTTACGGTTAGATTGTGTGTGTTTCTGCCCTATTATCTCAAACTACCATCTACTGAGTGTAGTACGTAAACAATAGCTGTTGTGTAGTGCCCTAGCGTTCTGCGAGACTTATTATCAGTGGCACCAGCTTTTATTAAATGACGTGTTTGTCCACATTCATCAGTGTTCTGAAAGAGCACATCTGTCTGAAGTGCACATCTCAGGTAGTTTCACTGATGGAGTGTTAATCTGTGTTTTCATTTTCACCTCACTGGTCTTTCTCACTCGAGCTGTGTCCCAATGCAGTCAGTTGGTCACATAAATCACCTGCTGTCCTTCCTGATACTGAGAAACAAGAAATGTGTACAACTATATCAATGGTACTGAGCGAGCAATGTAATCAGTATAATCAAGAAAAAGTACATTGCTAGTTGTGTTGTTGTCTTTATGCCAAACGTCCCTTTTAAACAGCAGCTACAGCTCGTTTTTATTTGTTGTCCCAGACTTAAATACCGTGTTTCATCCATCCATCCATCCATCCATCCATCCATCTTCTACCGCTTATTCCTTTTCAGGGTCACGGGGAACCTGGAGCCTATCCCAGGAAGCATCAGGCACGAGGCAGGGTACACCCTGGACAGGGTGCCAGTTACCGTGTTTCAATTTCTAGTAAATATTCAAAACAAGATGGTGTTTATGCTAGTGTTCGGTGTAAAAATGTTGGCCACCTGCGTAATCCAGACGCCTGTAGACACAGCTGGCTCAGCTCGCAGGTGAAAGAACTGTAGTGCAGCTCAAGGACACAGTGGTGCTCCATCACACAGAGTTTGTTTAATTGCCTGTGTGTGTGTCCTCTGAAAACACAGTCTTAGGTAGAGCAAAGAAAATAGATAATGCCTAACCTGGAACCTTCTGGGTCTCCAGGGCCCACACCCACACCCCAATGTCAAGTCCACATGATGCGACCATACCGTACACTAAGCTGCAAAAGGTCCATATTAATGTTAGTCATCTCTTTGGATTGTTAGTATACGCTGGGTTCCTCATATAAAGAAATCAGATAAGGAATAGGCTGAACGCCATATGTTCAGCTGAATGCTGAATATTTCCTGAACTTGCTTTGATTTATTGCAATAAAGATCGAACTGCTTTTCCATGAAGGATGTCATTGCTCACATTATCAGTGCTTTTTTCTGAAATCAATTATCCAAAAAATGGATTTTGAGCATCATTTGAGAATTGATCAAGGGCCAATTATCTTGTTCACAACAGTTAACTGTAGCCACGGGGGGCACGGCGGCGTAGTGGTTAGCACATTTGCCTCGCATCTCCGGGGTTTGAATCCCACCTCTGCCCTGTGTGTGAGGAGTTTGCATGTTCTCCATATGCTTAGGGGGTTTCCTCCGGGTACTCTGGTTTCCTCCTCCAGTTCAAAGACATGCATTGTGGATTGAGTGGTGTTTCCAAATTGTCTGTAGTGCGTGAATGTGTGTGTCGATTGTGCCCTTGATTGGACTGGCACTCTGTCCAGAGTGTCCCCTTCCTTGCGCCTCGAGCTCCCTGTATAGGATCAGCGATACGGAAAATCGATGGAAATTTTGTTACAACATAAGGAACGGGCTGAACTCCATATGTTCAGCTGAAAGTAATATTTCCTAAACATCCTTTGATTTATTGCATAAAAGATTGAACTGCTTTTCCATGAAGGATGTCACAGCTCAAGTAATTACTTAACTCAATTATCCAAAAAATGGATTTTGAACATTGTTTGAGAATTGATTAGGAGACAATTATCCACATCTGTTAAGACATTAGGAAACCTCCTTATTAATACCATAGCTAACTATGTAAAACTTTTTTTTGTATTGTTAAAATACAACTGATATTTTAATCATCCGTCCAATTTCCATTCCGCTTTTCTTACACAGGGTTGTGGGCATCCAGGAGCTTATCCTAAGGAACTTGGGGTAGAAGGTGAGGGACACCCTGGGCACACATTCACACACTACAGACAATTTGGAAATGCCAATCAGCCTACAACATATGCCTTTGGACTGGGGAGGAAACCATAGTTCCTGGAGGAAACCCCCGAAGCACAGGGAGAACATGCAAACTCCGTGCACACAGGGCGGAGGTAGAGGTCAAACCCCCAGCCCCAGAGTTGCGAGGCAATCATTCTAACCACTAAGCCACCATGCCACCCATAAAAGCAATATTACTTTCTTATGTCCTTTCTTAGGGAAGCTTAGAGTCTTAGATTTTGTTCAGTCTTGTTTTTGGTAGACATTTTTTTACATTAACCAGAAACCTCTTTGCACAATGTTAGGCTTTTTAAGTGTTCTGAGTGGAAGGCAGTCAAATAATCTAAAAACCCATTGTAAATTCCAAACATCTTGACTTTCTCAACACAAGGCAAGACTTTGTAAGCAAATTGTCTTGTCTGTGGTCCTTAGAAACCTCTCACAGCATTGCCAGCAGTTGCAGAAACCTTTGCAGTGTGTCCTTAACTGTCCGTCCTCCTTCCATCTATGGAGTTGACAGAAAATTCCAGCTCGTGCAATAGTTTTTGTCTTTTGTCATGCCCTGTTGATTAAGAGGAGTCATTATAGTTTCGCTATTGCTAGTCAGTTTTACAGTGGCATATCTGACCTAGATATCCTTAATCTGTTATGTGCAGCGGTTACTAATGCACCTGACAAAGAGAAATGGCTGTTCTAGTGGCGATCCATTTCATAATGCTTGCGTATTTACACTGCAGATTCATTATTGGCTCAGCTCAGCTAAATTGTTGGTTTACAGTATGACTGTGCTGCTTGTCTGTTATTGTTGCTCTGTCCTGGCTGTATCCACTGATATATTAGTTGACATTTGTTACATGCAACACTTGCTGGTGGTCTATGACTCACAGTTGGCATCTAGTGGAACCAGGGCGAGGTTAAACATCATTCCACATTTGCGTAAATGATCTTTTAATGCCGTGAAAGGTTGCTAAGTGATTTTAAGATGACATTAAATAAAGGTGTAGGCAACACTTCTTGGAAAAGTACCCAGAAATTTAGGGTAGGACCTGACATTACATTAATTTTCGTGCAATTAACAGATGACAAAAAACAAAAACAAAGGTGGCATCTGGCAGCTCATTCCTCCACGGAGGAAGCAGATACTTATCGTTGTAGGACAACACGGCCGAATAGGGATGAAAGACATGAAAATCTGGGAAATGAGGAACACTGGGAATGAAGATGAGACAGCAGACTGATGCTGTTTGATGAGTATGCACTGTGATCTCACCATGGACTGCTAGCAGGCGCACTTGCTGAGAGATCTCTCTTGTTGGCTGCCATTAGAAGCCTTCAGGCTGGAGCCCTGTGCTGGAAGGGGAGGTTTATAGCCATGGGCACAGTCCTAACGTAAACCCAACTGTTCCCTGCTCCTCCGTGTTGGTGATTCCTGTCCCTGGAGTGCATTCGTCCTCTGTGGCCTTGTCAGAGAATGTTACTCATAAACTTTATTGAATTTGACCTCTACTGAAATGGAAAGGAGCACTGCACGGCTATAAGCAATGCTATGAGTTTATAATAAGTCAACTACATTATAAGACCCAGTCACACTTGCAAATATCCCTCATGCTGCATCAAAAAAACTGGGCGGTTGTGGCGCAGTTGGTAGAGCGGGTTGTCCACTAATCGTAGGGTTGGCGGTTCGATTCCTGGCCCGGGTGACTCCACATGCCGAAGTGTCCTTGGGCAAGACACTGAACCCCAAGATGGCAAGCTAGCGCCTTGCATGGCAGCTCTGCTACCATTGGTGTGTGAGTGTGTGCGTGAATGGGTGAATGAGACACAGTGTAAAGCGCCATGAGGCTAAGGTATATACCTACAGTCAGGGGTGTTAGCTGGACTGTTAATCATCCTGTGCCGAGCTCAGATTCTTCTCCATCAAAAAAACGTACTTCTAAATAGTCTGTTTCCATGCATTCTTTTTTCTTCTTCTATGTGAGGGCTAAAAAATGTGAAAATTTGATAAAGTCGGATTTATCATAAAACTTGCCTTGGGTGTTATCACTGTTTGCAGGACTACCAGTAGATAAAATATAGAACATTTTGGCTATCTAACATGAGACTAGGCTAGTTTTGTGTCGCTAACCAAAGGGAGGCCCAACTAAGCTATCACTGTATGGGTTTAGCTGCTACAGTGCCGTGCAAACTACATTAGCTGTCCTTATGTTCTGCTCATATCATGTTCACATAACTTGGAACTCATATAGACAGTTACACTCCTTGTTTTCCTGCTCAGCATGAGAGGATGTCAGTGTTTCAGTTTCTACCAATTTACTGGTATAAAAACAACAACAAAAAAACGGTGTATGAGCTAGCGTGTGGCAGAATTGAGAGCCTTCAGCCAATAAGACCCGAGTATTTCCACATATTTTCCTGTAAACCCTGTCTGATTGGTCCCGCCTCTGTTCACTGAAGATGCATAGTTACAACACTGACATTTTCTTTCACTGACGTTCAGTTACGTAGTGACAAACAGCTCCAAGTGGAGAATTATACGGGGTACGGCCCCGTACGCCCAGGCCTGGTTACGTCCCTATCTACAGTAAGCTGTAGCTCAAGATATGTTCATTGTGGGATTCATATGCAGTTATGGATTTCTAAAGCCAGCATGTTACATACAGCCAATAAATGAACAGCTAGTTAAAATGAAACAGTTCAACCCAAAACCTCATACTGGACCCTACCATGCATACATTTACTCCACTAACAATTAGATGTCTTGTCTTTACTATACTTTTATTAATAACTAATACCTTATTGTCATGTCATGATGCCAACTCAAAAATGAATCACCGCTCTTGATGTTACAACATTATTGCTAAACATAACACTTTAACATGAGTCAAGCATTAGCATGATAGTCATTACCTCCTGATTTTTGAGGCTGATGCTGTGCAGAAAGGTTTCTTCTGACACTAAAACACATTTCCAGATTCAGCCATATGGCAGATGCTCACAGGACAGCCTGCTGGATTCAGCTCCCACTTCATTGCCAGAGCGATTTCTTTAAGGACAGACAGTTTCACTTCAGATAAAACGTTCCTTACAGCTATCAAAATCAACTCCCTTGAGCAGTCGTTTAGTCAAAGCTTTTTCTGTGACTTCACCCTGATAGAAGAAAGAATGGGAGGTCGTTGTCAAGGTGCACGTATACACACAAAAACCCGCTTCCCCTTCTTTATTCTAATATTTTGAGATACTGGATTTTTTAATTTTATTTCCATGAGCTGTAAGTCATAATCATCAAGATTAGGTTTGAAATATTTCACTTTATGTGTAACGAATCTAGAATATATGAAAGTTGCACTTTTGTAATTAAATTAGGGGGAATAAAATGGGGGGAAATGTACTTTTCCATGATATTCGAATAACATTTTGGACATATTTTGGGTCAATTTTGGACAATACAGTATATGGAGGAAAAACCTATATCACATTTGACTGAACCATAAAGACTTTGGAGCCATGTTTCCCAATTTCATTATTTTGACATAATTTAAGTTCAGTAAAACTTAAGTTCAGTATTTTTCTGGAGAATGTTCTCTGTATTCTGTCAGCTTATGCAGTTCAAATGGTGGCCCATTTAGGGTGTTTAAATCACTTTATCATAAATATATATTAGTTCATACCTTTGGGATTTCTCAAGTGTAGAGGTGACTGAAATGGGGGTTTCTATGACATATAGAACACAGTTTTTAAAGGCAAGCTACTGTCTTTTTTTTCTTTTTTTTCTTTTCTTTTCTCTTCACTCTCAACAGAATCAACATTTAACAACTCTGCTGTTAAAAAAAACAACAATAGAAACTTTCAATGAAATTCTAATATTTTCCACTATAAATACTATTACAAACCAGCTGTCCATTAAAACCATCACCATTACCATTACTGGTCCTTAATGATATCCACTAGACATTAAATACCACCAATAGAAGGTAACAAATTAAAAGTAGAGACCCACAGGGACGGTTACAGTTTCCATTAAAACCAATACAATTCCCATTATTACCATTAAAACCATTATAAATTCTATGAGGATTTCTATTGTTTTTTTGTTTTTGTTTTTTTTTTCCCCCAGGATTTAACAAAACGACTAGTACAGTGATATACCTATAAAAAAAAAGATCTCATTAGTTATAGTAGTCATATTGTCTTCATTTAATAGCATGGCTTCTACTGTCATTTTTCAGCAGCTTATTAAAAACCACTTGAACCAGATATACAGTGGTAGAAAGCCTGAAGCTGGGTTGGAAGGGTCGGAAAAAGCTGTAGCTGCTGTTGAAAATTGCATCATGTGACTGCACAGGCAATGAGAGATACCTGTTTTTATTTTTTATATTGTATATTTGGATTTGTCAGCGTAACAAATTAATGCCAGTGTTTTGGTTAATTTGATGTGCTCTCCTGTAAAGCTCCAAGCACTCAAGCTACAGTTCCACCCCACTGTGTAGTTCATAATGTTATCCATGTAAAATCTGGTCCTAGAGATAAGCATTGTCTCTGTTTAAGATGTTATCTCCTCCGATCTCATCTATGGGGGGAAAAAAAAAAGATCTGTGGACTTCACAGGAATGGTACAATTAATGAATCAATTACATAATTATATTACCTTTATGTATTTCATGTTGCCCTTGAATGCCATTACGTAGTTTTTAGTGTATTTACAATAGCCAAAACATGCATTTCAGGGTGTTATATATAGGTCACATTAAACTGTCAGACAGTGGTGCTGGACTTAATACGGCTCCTCACTCAAGCACAGGTTTGGTATGAGCTCTTCACTACACAGAATACTCAAGTCACAATATGACCCATAGCCATCATCAGGCAGAAATATAACAATTCTTTAGTTTCCTTTTGACTGCATGTACTGTCTGTCTAATAACAGAACTCATTCCCCATTCTTTGTGTCATAACTTCTTTTATTCATTCAATGTGGCTTTTACTCGTCCATTCCAAAGATTGTGAAAGTAGCATGTGGGATGGTGATTGGGATTGAAATGAGGTGAAGAAAGAAGAAAACAAGGAACAAGAACAAATATAGAGAACAGATTTTCCTCGTAGTTGGACGAGCTGGGTGAGGTGGTGCTTGGGAAAAGTCTTATTTTGGCAGTACTGCATTCCTGGTAGCCTTTTAAGGAGATGGATGGATGAGGATCAGACAGTGGGAAATGGTCTCTTATTGTAAAAAAAAAAAAAAAATCTTCCAACACTGTTTGCCTGTGAGACTTCCTTAAAATGTGTTCAGTATCATCAAGGGAATCAGGCTACACTGCCTGCCCTTTACTTCTGTTAACCTTCGTCATGATTTATTTATTGAATAGAAACGGCATTTCTCTGTTTGCTCTGGAGAGACTAAACTAGAGTAGTATATGAAGTGCAATAGGGGAAACCTGGGCTGGTTGTTTGGTGTGTGTGTGTGTGTGTGTGTGTGTGTGTGTGTGTGTGGCAGAGTGTTCAGCCCTCATCCCAGCCTCACAGACACTTCCACTACAGGCTTTATCTCAATCTCTCTCTAACAATATAATAATGTATTCTATTCATGATATGCTGCTTAAGCCGCTACGCTCTCATATACCTTATTCAGAATACTACAGCGTGTCCCAAAAGTCTCCATACATAGAGGACTACGCGTGTTTTCCAGCACCACGTCGGTTGTGTCTTCGTCAGCGGATGTCCACTTTTCGGTTGTTCCGCAACACTTCCAGTCTTTTTGAATTCGATTGTAGATTGTAGATGTGCTTGCCATGTTTCCTGTTAAAGTACATCGCAACCTTGTGACAGCTTAGAGATCCAGTTCATGGGAATGATTTCAATGCGTTCTTCTTTTGCCATAGGCGTATTTAAAGGCTGTCTGAAATATAAACTAAGTATGAATATTTCTGGAAGACATTTTGCTCAAAAGTGTTCATTTCCCCCCATGTACGGAGACTTCTGGGACACTCTGTAGTTTATGCGCTTTCGTTCTTTCAGCCTGTTTTCCCTTTCCTCGCGTGTGAATTCACATCATTCAAATGCGTACAACCGCTCCGTGTAACTGAAGTGAGTTACATTAAGGCTATTTGTTTTCGTGATTTGATCATGTATTTTCAAAACCCTGCATCAAATCGAACTGCACACTCTCACCAGTGCTGAGACTCAAACTCAGGTCACTGACAGCTTGCCACACCACATTAGCACACCACTGTGCTACTCTATTACGCATGTTTTCACCGATCGTGTTCATTTAATTTAATTCTATAGTTATAGTTCCCCCCAGTTTCATTGTCCTTGTGAGATTTCATAATGTAATCGGTTCACGTTAATGCTACAGGAATCGATCACGCGCTTGAGTATTCGCAAATGAAATCACGTTTTGATGAGAAATGTAATATTTTCATCTAAACTATATGTGTTGTGTAAAATCTCTTCAATCTGACTGACAACATATTACATTTTTTGATTGTAGGCATGCTGACCTAAAGCTGATTAGAGCTCCTTCTCATCAGTAGCTGATTTCAGTTATACAGCACCGAGACCGTCCCAGTCTCAGGCATGGCTCATGGAAATGAGTCTGACAGCCCTTTTCGGATTTTTTTCTCTGCACGTAGCATAGCAAATACCATGATGTGCGCCACAGGCCTGCATTAAACATGAGATCGGGCCTGGCATTTCGGCCTGTAGAAAGCTGATTGCCTCCTTGGAGGGTTCTAGCGGCGATGTTTTCAAGAGTATGGAGTGTTGTGGAATGAGAATTTGCTCTGTGTTCAAGTGGATTTGTGAATGTATTTATGTTTAACCAAGTTCAGTCATACAAGGGTATGTGTATCATTGTGAATTACCTGACGAGATTGGTGATCGCTTGTTAGTTCTGATTATCTCAGTGGTCTTCTCGCTGTATTTTTGTATTGTTATGACAAGATCAGACTTGTATTTGTAGGTCATACACACTTAGCCAAATCATTAGTGGTCTGTTTTGGTGCTAATGCTTCCTCCATTTCAAACAACTAAAGAAACCGTTGTCATGCTAATGAAAACGACAAGATGCGCTTTGCACTGGACAAATCAAAAATGTATTAGATAGGGGGTTTGCTACGGGCCAAGTGCGTTTTTTTTTTCTTGTTCTGTTTGTAGTGTGCATAAAAGATGATGTTGGGATATGGCTATGTCTTTATTTTTCAATATACATGCTGTTGCATGATTATTTTGGCGTTCTGCACAGTTCTGTCTTTTTCTTTATTGTGTGACTGTTTTGACATTGCTGTTGATTACTCATTTGCGAAAAAATAAATAAAAATAATGCATCCTCAGTTGACATTTGTAGCTGACATGTGCAATGTCAGAAAATATATAAAATAGCTGGAGCATGAAATACATTTATACATACATTAAAAAAAAAAAATCTAAGAAGTCAATATGCTCGATTTACTTTTCCTGGTTGGTGAAGGGAGGAAAAAGAATATATGGGGGTAATTGCTATGTAAGAACATTTGTTGTGCTGTTTGGAACAATATTGAAAATTTGAACAGCTATTTTGTCATTTTAAATTTACACTGTGACTTAATGGTTAGCACGTTTGCCTCGCACCTCCAGGGTTGGAGGTCCGAATCCCACCTCCGCCCTGTGTGTGTGGAGTTTGCATGTTCTCCCCGTGCTTTGGGGATTTCCTCTGGGTTTCTGGGAAATCTTCTGGGTTTCCTCCCCCAGTCCAAAGACATCAGCTGTAGGCTGTTCGGCATTTCCATGTTGTCCATAGCATGTGAATGTGTGTGCGCCCCTTCCATGGTGTCTCTTGCTGAGTTCCCTGGGATAGGCTCCAGGCTCATCCTGTCTCCCCTGTCATTTGGAATAAATGCCTTTCTGTCACATTATAAGCCTATCTAAATTAAAAATAGAGAGTTCATTTGTCACAGTCATTGAGTAGATCATATTAAATCATTACTGAAACAAATTAAGACTTAAAACTACGCTAATTTCTGGACTCTATCCCAGAAACTCTGGGCATGGGGTGGATATACACCGTGGATGGGACACCAGTTTACTGCAGGGCCAAAATAAACATGCCAGTACGAACCAATATCTAACAACACTTCAGCTCAGCTCACCAATATCACCATTGGTTATGTTTATTTAATTGAAGAAGCCAAACTTTGTGATCAAGGTTGAAATATAAATCGTGCAGCTCTACAGATCTATATCTTCTGTCTGATTGGTATATAAAAAGTCCAATTTTGTCTTGAACATATTACTGAAAGAATAATTTATGTTGTAATTTTTGTTTCAATTCTGTCAGCATACTAACAAAAACCCAGACCAAGTGAAGCATAATGAAATGTCTAACTTCCATTTAGCGAACAATTTTCCTTCACTAATTAATAAGTGCTTTAGAAATTCGGTAATTAAGATTATAGCACAAGGGAGAAACACGGCGGTTCCCTGCAACCAAAAATTCATACCGAGATGAAATGTGTCTGCTGAAGTTTTTCCAAATGAATTTGATTGCAATCATAATCTTAAGAGAGTCATTTGTCATGTAGCGAAACTTGTAATGTAGCTTGTAATTAAACATTGTGTTAAGTTTCCTTTCCTTGACTCATGGTCACCTGGTTCGAGCATGTGAGCATGCTGGTTATACTTCTGAACTGTGTAACCCTGGGCATGTTCCAGCCCTGCGAGGACGTCACGTGCCAGTCCGAGTGGTGTGTCATCCTCCAAGTAAGCACTGATCTTTTCATGGACTTTTAATATTGGTGAGCACATGATTGCAGGGTTTATTCTCCTTTGTGCTGCCTATAATGTACTATATATTGCTCTATATATCACTTCTCTGTTGCTAATATTTCTTCAATGCAGATTCATTTTAGCCACAATAATTTATCAAGATCTAGCTCTCATCCCAGATACTGCTGTCCACATGGTATGAAGGAGGAGTGGAGGCTTGGCCAAATGTCATTTCCAAAAGACACATTCTCCATAGCCCTGTTGACACCCCCATTATGCCTCTAGAGGAATCGTGTCTGTTGGAATGGTGCTAGTTCGGTACATTCAGACAGTGCTATCAGTAGGATTTACTCAGAAGACACCTAACAGGAAGTAGCACATTAGCCATAACTTCCCCACTCCTTCCCTCAGGACAGGCATGTTGCTCAGTGTCTCCTGCTGTTCTAATACATTTAGCTGAATAAGGAACGAGTAAGGAATAATTAATGACAGGGCGATGAATTATTACAAAGCAATGCCCACCCCAAATTGGTATTATAATAATGGCCGTTACACCTTGGGTGAGCATTATTATTTTTTTGATTCAACAGACCGGAGTCAGTTATTCTGCTTACGCCACAGTTACCGCACCTGAATACATTCCCGTTATTTCAGTTAACTTGGTGAAGTGGTACGGAACTGTAATGCGGTCAAGACCTGACTGGAACTACTTTAGCTGTGCATTTACTGAAAAATTATTGCACAGCTCAGAACATCTGTCAGCCAATCAGAATCGAGAATTCAACAGCGCTGTGGTATAAACATTGTTCTTTTTTTGACTTATAATAATAATTTTATTACAGTTACTGCCTGGTTCAGACCCTTCGAATGATGCACTCCTGGTAAAGTGAAGAATACCAGCTTCTTGTTTTGCTTTGTCCAACTGGTCATTGGTAATTACAGTGTTACTGTGTCCTCAGGCATTTGATGACTGCATCTTTGCCTTTTTCGCTGTGGAGATGGTTATCAAGATGATGGCTCTGGGGATTTTTGGATCTAAGTGTTACCTTGGAGACACATGGAACCGCCTGGACTTCTTCATTGTCATGGCTGGGTGAGAGATCCGTCACTGAAAAACCAGTTTTACTACGTTCTTTCGTCTAAGGGCTCAGCTTCAGTTAACGTTTTGGATGTTTTTGGTGAAAAAGGTGGTCAGATTAAGCAGAGGCATGCTTGGAACAAAAATCAGCCGGGAGATTTGCATTAAACTGGGCCCCAAATGTCCAGAGTAACATAAATAAAACTGCATCAAACTAGTATTATGACATAGGATTTGTCTATTGTAAGATTTCACATACAACAGCAGCAATTAAAGAAACTACTTGCTAAATATGAATCAAATTTATTCAGCTCATTTTTGTACACCTCCTTTAAAATCATTGACTTTCAGAAAATTCAGAAGCTCTCAACAAAGTGTTTGAGGCACCAATATACAGTATGCACTCTGTTAGCAGTACATGTGCCACAGCGTGAAGCCACAGAGGTGAGTCTTTATAAGTGTGGCCTATAGCTAGCTAATATTAAGCTTTTTTTTTGTTCTCTGTAAGGTCTGCTGTTAGCGAGTCATTTCTTCCCAGCCAACATTTCCTTTAAAGTAGCTCGCTAGATTTTCTCAGAGACGATGAAAGTTGGGAGTCTAGCATAACAAGAAAACTGTTTTAAGTAAAGGCTGATATACAAGACTTCTTATCAGGCCTTAGGCTAATTTAGATAAATAGTGGGGCTGTAACCGATTATGAATATGTTATTTAGAATTAACTGAATGATTTAGGGGGTACACACTTTGTTTTTTTGGGGGTTTGCTTCAGTAAGCTGATCTAAACACGGCCTTACTGGGCAAAATAAACCCATATATCTATACAAACTGGTCCAAAATTTACAAAAAATTTGTATGCTTTTATTGATAGAGGTGCAACTCTGTATAGCCCACGCGCTATGCACAGGGCAGTATATCTCTGCTGGGGTCTCTAATTCAGTTAATTTATCAAAATAAGTTACACGTTAATTGCTTGTTTTTTCGTCATTGTTAAATAAAGGGTCTCTACAGTTATTCAAATAAAATCTTCCTGAAAAAGTAATTATATTGCCACTTAAAAACAACAACCCAAGTTTGACTCGATGCAGCAGAGCGTCGAAGTGCAGTGAACTTTTCTCCTGTTTCTGGAATGTAACAAACCCCAAAACTAAAGTCAATCTTATAAAATATTGTAGATGGCTATTGTTGTCAACTACAGTCAATCAAAGCTCCCTGATTTGCGAGCTTGTTATATTTTGTAAACAATTATTAAAAATATAAAGTTCTACCTAACCTATGACACCAAATATGTGCCTTCTCAAAGGCTCCTGGCCCCATCATGCCATCATGAACATTCACAAGCAGATTTGGAAAAAACAAAATTATTTTTTTTCTCTCTCATGCATTCTTTGCACTGCTTTTCCACTTTATATGGAAGGTTGATAAGTGAAACTTAATGGACTGAACAAATCACATGTAGGGTCTCTGAGTGGTAGTGGTGGCTTGCTGCATACAGACTAGTTTTAGATATTCAAACGAAATTCAACATAAAACAAAATCAACCTGATGAAACACACAATACTGTTTTTATTATTTTTATTTTTATTTATTTTATTGAAGCAAAAAAAGTTACCTAACACCTATCACCTATGTGAAAAACTAATTGCCCCCTTAAACTTAAAATCTGGTAGCGCCACCTTTAGCAGCAATATCTGCAACCAAACGCTTCCGATAACTGGATACCCTTTTGCTTACTTCTAGGACTAGGACTTACTCCTATGCTTTGGATTATTGTCTTGCAGTATAATCCAGTTGCGCTTGAGTTTAACTTAGAGACTGAAGAATGAACATTCTCCTTTAGGATTTTCTGGTAGAGAGCAGAATTCATGTTTCCCTCAATTATTGCAAGTTGTCCAGGCCCTGAAGCAGCAAAGCATCCCCACACCAACACACTTCCACCACCATGCTTGACCGTAGATATGATGTTCTTTATGTAAAATTTTGTGAAAAGTTCTATTTAAGAGTTGATTTGATTGAACAGGGTTTTCAGTGATCAGGTCTGGTTGCGTCTTTTCCAGCTGAACCCCATTATGAAGGCAGTTTCATACATTTGGGGAATTAGAAACTACGGAGGCAAATATATTTTGACACAGGCCCAGTTGGTATTGGATAACGTTTTTGCATTAACTTGATCATTTACAAACTGTATTTTGTGTTTACCCGGGTTGTGTTTTCTTAGATTATGTTTTCATTTCTCAAACAATTTAATATGAAATATACACAAAAACGGATGAAATCAGGATGGGGGCAAATACTTTTTCCACAGCACTGTGGTTATTAATAGGTGTAAACACAATCTGTAGAGCGAGTCATCAACAGCATGTAGACACCGGACTTTCATCATTATAGCCATAGAATACAATGTCGTAAAGTTTTGAATAAGAAAATTATTGAAAAGTATCCTGTGCAATTGATCCAAATGCACGCAGTCGACACAGTTGAGTACGTCATTAAATATCATTTATGTGGCGTCTCTAACTGTTAATATCAACCTGTTTTTCAACCTGTATTTCTTCTCGTGCACATTATTGTTTACAAGTGATTTGTAAAGCATAATGTTTACAAGTGACACGAACATGAGACTGCATGTAACCAATTTTTAAATGATTTCTTATTGAAAAACTGTTGTGTGGTGTAAATGGGGTCTGCCTCCAGTTAAAGAAATTGACTGAGTTCTGTCTCTCTGAAGGATGTTGGAGTACTCACTGGATGGTCACAATGCCAGCCTGTCAGCCATCCGGACTGTGCGTGTGCTCAGGCCTCTACGAGCCATCAACAGAGTCCCTAGTAAGTAACTGTGTAGTCTAAACTTAATGCTGTGTGATGTACAGAGACAAACTAATTTCACTGAAACATGAGAAGGCAACATGTGAAAGACCACTTAAGGAGCAATTAGTGGTTATATAGCCTCTTTAATAGGAACACCTGTACCCGTGATCATTTATGCAATTATCCAATCAGTCAGTCATGTGGCAGCAGCACAATACATAAAATCATCCAGATACAGTTCAAGAGCTTCAATTAATGTTCACAAAAGCATCCGGTGAGGTTAGATCTGATGGAAGAATGTGGAGGATGTGGTAGCTCATTGGTTAAGACATTGGACTTCTGACTCCTGCCAAAATGCCACTGCCGGACCTTGAGCAAGGCTTCAACTCTCAACTGTTCAAATGTATAAACGAGATGAGTGTAAGACGCTCTGGATAAGGGCGACTGCCAAATGCCGTAAATGTACATGTAAATTGAAGAAAAACCGTACAGGTGAGCCTGTGAATGTATTCAAGTAATAGCAGGCACGAGTGAGTGTGTTATCACAAATAACATCACGGCCTTCGATCCTCCCAGCCGGGATGTTACTTACGCACTAACACACAACTTCGAGGACTTTACGTTAAAAATGTTGTATGTTATCTTTACTAATAGATCCATTTTTAATTTTCGCATTTGTAAAACTATGGATAAGGATTCTAAACATCCCGGAGTAACATGATTATTTCTGTTACTTAGCAACCTGTGATCAGCAGAAAGATACTGTTAGGAGAATAGCTTTTTACAGCCACTGATACTTGTTTGTTATAGATTGCATACTGGACACGGTGGACAAGATTTTATCGCTATACAGTTTACAGTATGTAAACATAATTAGGCTGTAAGTTATAATAATCAAGCCGGAATTTTAAAATTCACCAATGTAAGTACGTTTCAACAACCCAACAATAATGCAAGCTTGAAGGACTGAACCCTGGACCCCTGAGAGGTAACAACACTACTTCCTGTACTACTATGGCAACCTCTTTAAGGCCAAGGAATCACTATGAAAAACGATTAAGTTAAAATAATACCATGTCTATGTCTTCTGAAGAATACCAAAAAAATACATGTATGACATTTGTAACACAAGTTGGAGGTCGGAAATGACAGCTCCTTACTGTCAAATCCAACATTTCAATCAGCTTGATGTCCCTGAATACAAGGTTTTTGCAAACAATCTGTTGTTCTTAAAGAAACAGTAGTTTAGTGCGAAAATATTTTGTCAATTTACAATAGAAATTTTCAACTTTCAGTGATTATCTTTCTTATTGATTTCACCGAAGATAAATACTTTGTCTTATAACTAATGACTAATGATAACTAAGCAATAGAATGGTTAAGCAACAAGCAAGTGCAGATTCTGGAACTCTTCCTGCGTTTTGTGTTACAAACCTATGTGTTAGAGAACAGATGGGGTTGTTTCCTTGGTTTTCTTGGATCATGTTTTCACTGTGAAGCAGGTTGCAAATGTAATGGTAAGTTTAGCGTCTCCCTGCTGCTTCAGTATTAATGAGTCCATTGTAATGATAGTGATGTGATAGTGTGATTTATCGATCCGAGTCCAAGGGTGCTACTAAGGTGGAACCACAAGTGATTAATCACTTGGGAAAAGTTTGTGGGGGTGTGTGTACAGATATTAGCTTGACCCTGGCTGTTCATACCTGTAATCTTTGTACTTGAATCTAGTCGTCACTCTTTTCACAGATAGTGTATTTCACTGTCAGCATTAGTGTGTGGGAGTGTATGTGCTTGCGCTGGTCTTCTCATTTTTCTCCCCTATGTGACCAAGCACTCCTCCAGGGAGCTCATTACCCCGACATCCTCTCAGACGGCTATGTGCTGTCTAATGTGGGAGGCATGGACAGGCCACAGAGAGGATATTCCATCTGCACTCAAGCACGTCCATTTAAGGCGCTCTCCTATCCACGTAACTCGTTCACATTACAGCAGCCATATACACTCACATAGGCAAATACATTCCCAGACTTATTAGTTAAGCATTTCCGTTAGATATGCCCCATAATTCAGATAGTTATTTCCTTTGGTCATCTTCTTGTGTTGTGCTATTTGCAGGCTTGAAATCAGAAACTGAGACTCCTAAAATATCCCAGCATTCGCATAGTACACTTTTTACAATGGTCTATGCATTAACTTTTGGTGGTTGCCCTCTCCATTAAACTCTTCTTTCACTGAAGACACATTGATAGTTCACAGCCAAAGATACAGGTACTGATGTATGACCCTAATCAAAACCTGCTAGTCACGTCTGTCAGACTCTGGCACCTTCCTTCAGGTGCTTTGAGAAAGCAATGGCAGTTTAAGACAGGAAGTATTCATTCGGTTTTTGTATGCAAAGCAGGTTTCTGTGCAACAGGACATCAGTTCTACATGACGAAGTTCCTCCTGGCATCTCTGTCACTCCTATTCTCCTCGAGAAACTCAAATGGCTTGTCGTTGAACTTCCATGTCTTACTTTGCCGTGCAACCGCAATCATGTGATCTGATTTCTCCTTCGTTTTTACTTCACTTGCAATAGCAGGAGAAAAGCAATAACAGGCTCTATATTAATGCGGTCATACGTGTAATTTAGTGGTATATCATGGGCATATTGCTAATTTGGTTGGATATAAGCCAAATTATCTTGTTTTTTAATGATTTGGGTGGAGTGACGGGGGGGCGGGGTGGGTGGGGGTGGGGGCGGACGACATACGAAATCTGTCAGCAGAATGCTTCACTCAAACCAGTGTATTTCTTTTACTGTCTGCTAAAACCCTCTCTTAGTGTAAACGCAAGAGAAAAGTGTGTCCTTAAACATCCTGTTGCATGTCCTACAACCCAGGTTTTGTGGATGAATACTATTAATGTCACTCCATCGTAATATAAATGGACAAGTGGACTACTTCACCCAACAACTTACAAAATACAACTGACTGACACATTTTGACAGAACTAAATATATACCACATTTGTCCAATCTTTTTTTTTTTTTAACTATATATTTTCCATCAAACAGACAAGGCATTAGCTGCAATAAGCAAGGTGTACACTAAGAGCAAAAAAGAGCACCAGAAGTGAGAAAACATGTTTGTTAGAGTTAGGTCAGCCAGTTGGTTATTTCTAACACCAATAACAAAACAATTCTTGTATACTGTATAATGTCAATCGATTACACACCTGGAGGAGTATTAGACATAACGTAAAACTGGATTGTCATTGGTCAGACTCTGGGACAGTTTGACTGTCCTGAAAAATTGCCTGACCTTATTCCCATAGGAAACTTGTCAGATTATTTGGAACAGCAGGTGAAATCTGAAATAGGCCACAACTTTGAGCTGAATTGCACCCAGTTTGTGGAGAAGTGGGATAAAATCGACAGGAGCCAATTATTATGAAATGACACATGCGCTTAATTTCTTTGTTTGAGGAGCGTGAAAGTGAAATGTTCATAAACATTATGAAACTCTTGCTCCGCTACACCGCACATACAATGTTTGATCTCATTTTAAAGGGAATTAGAAGAGAGAGGGAACCGACCACACCATTTGGTAGACAATGCCACAATTAGTTTACTTACTATGTTGTGGAGGCATTAGGTTTTTGAGTTGTCCATGCATCCGTCTGTCCGACATTCTCTCTAGTGCGATATCTCAAGAGCGAATGGTTGAATGTTTATAGAATTTATATAGAAACATCAATGTGTGCAGCAGATTAACGGATTAGATTTTGGCTTGAATTCAAACAAATAGTTTTTCTTGAACTCTTTTACTTCCTTCCTGTTTTCCTGTAAAAGTGTATTTTAAGGGTATCTGAGGCAGGAACAAGAAGGACTAGCGCTTGTTGGTTGTGGACTCATCATCAAGTTGTTCTTGTTTGATCAGGAAAATAGGCCCCAGTGTATTTCTTTATGGACTAATTCAACCTGATTTTTATTTATTTATTTTTTCTTTTAGATGTTTTTATCAGTTTATCAGTAGCGGTTTCAGCCTGAAGCAGGGTTTGATGGTGGTGTATATTAGCAGTGAATTGTATTTCTTGCATGTTTACAATCTAAAATTCTGATTGCAATAGTCAGACAGGCCCTGTGGCCTTCCTACAATGTGATTAGTTAGGCAGAAAGATCTATTAAGTCGAGTTATGAAATGTGTGAAATGCTAGGCTTTTTGACGCTCGGAAGTTTGCCATTGAATATTGTGTAACATCTGTACAAAGTTTATTCCAACCCACAAGCTAAATCCTGCAGATACTTTAAGTCTCCCTGCGTTCAATCATGTTCATCAAACAAGTCACAGATAGACCTGGCGAACTGAGATGAGATGAAGCTGCCAAAAAGATACCGTTCCAAAAAGATACCAAAATAAAATGTCACTTTTTAATATGTCTCGTCAAATTCATAAAAGTTTGATAGAAAATGACTTGCCGATGCATATGTTTCTCTGTCTCTCTCTGCTCCCTTGTCTGTGCAGGTATGAGGATACTGGTGACTCTGCTCCTAGATACTCTGCCTATGTTAGGCAATGTCCTCCTGCTGTGCTTTTTTGTGTTCTTTATATTCGGCATTGTTGGGGTGCAGCTTTGGGCTGGTCTTCTAAGGAACAGGTGTTTCCTGGACAAAAACGCAAAAGAGTAAGTGCCTTTATCTTTCGTTCTCTTCTTGCTTTCCTTCCTGCTCTGTCCCCGTCTCTCCAGGAGTGCGCCAGATTTCAGATGTGATCCAAAGCGACAGTCAGCTCTTGCCATCAGCAATGGCATTTCAATTGCTGACAGTCCTGTAAATTGAACATCACACCCTGGTGTAAAATCGGTGTTGTGAAACATCCCCTGAGCTATAACGATGCATATACCTCTAATATATACAAATACAAATGTACTTTAAGCCAGAGCAGGTTTTGATGTAATGGAACAAATTAGCACTCTCTGCATGTTTTCTCAGCTCTATGTATCCCCAAAAGCTGATTCTGAGCTATTGAACTTCACTGTTTGATCTCTGAGGAGCTGCTGGAGAGAATTTGTAACAAACTTGTCTCCATCTTTAACGAAGTATAGTGTAAGATGATTGCAGAACTACTGCGTCAAGGCATCGCATTGTGGATTTGTTCGCAAATAGTTACTCATCTCCTTTATTTCTTGTCTATAGCTACTTATTGTCATATGGTTTATTTACATCTATCCATTCTTGTTTGCCCATTGGTCTTTCTTATCTATGTAATGAGTGATTAAGGAAATTCCCTTTATTCTCTCAACAGTCTGTATAATCTGTCCTTCATGAGTCCATATTACATGCATGAGGATGGGGAGGAGAGCCCATTTATCTGCTCCACTATAATTAACGGCATGCTCAAGTGCTCCGACGTGCCCCATTACAAGGAGGGTGAGATGGAGTGCAATCTAAATGCATCCCTTGGACACTCCTTGTCTGGCCCTGATACCAGGAACGGTTGCGTGAACTGGAACCAGTACTACAGTGTGTGTCAGCCCGGGGAGCTCAACCCTCACAAAGGGGCTGTGAACTTTGACAATATTGGATATGCTTGGATTGCTATTTTCCAGGTAAGTGTATACTGATCCATGTGTATACAGTGCCATGGGTGCAATTATTATTTTGTTGTCGTTTTAATAACAGATTGTTCTGAATAATGGTTCAATAATGGCTAAATAATGATGTTCCTTCAGAATAAAAAGAATTAGACAGACTCCTGTTACACAAAAAAAAAATTAAACACCTTCTGAGCAAATGTGATGTTTTAGTCATCGTTGTCCGGCTCTATCACAAAGCTCTACAATGATTACCCTCATTTTTTTTTTTTTTGGATCACTAAGATTTTCAACATTGTTGGCCATCTGTGTCTGTGGAATTGAAATTCTTCCCAGAATGTCATAAAATGGCAGTGCATCTACTCATATATTAATTCATCATCCTTTCAATCTGGCCTGCTGACCCTCGGCTCACATCTCAAACAGTGTCTCAAGCAATCTCAGAGAAGACTGAATATGCACTGAATAAGCTCATGGAGGGGTGTGTGAACCAGGCGCGACAATCGCACTGCTCTCTGGTCTCTCTTAATGAGTATCTGACACCTGCAGGTCGCTCTCATTAGTTTAGGTTTGCAGGTCAGTCACTTGCCCACTTCACTGACTGGATTAACAGTAAAACATGACATTCTATTATAGAGCAGGACGGACTGCCACTGTATAAGTATGGCAACATGACAGGACCTTTAGTCACGCACTGGACCTCCATTAGCCGCAGGAGAGGAGAGGACAAGCAACAACCAGCTGAGAAATGTCCCACAACTAATAACATACGTTGGTATTGCAGAGACTTGGCTGTGCCTAACACAATGTAATCTTGTACAGACTGCTATTAAACAGCTGACTGCCTTTTAACTTAACTTGATTCATATCTCGTTTGGAAATTTGCTGTACACTTAAAAAGCATTCAGTCCCTGAAAAGTGGTCTGTTATAACTACATTATTAGCACACTGTATTAAATGACATAAATGGAGAACACCCAGGAGTGCTGTCCCACATAATTTAAGTTTGTAGATGCCATGGTCCACAAAACTGTCGTATTCGCTGTGAAAGATGCTCCAAACACCTCAGGTCAGGTGTCCTTTAGATCATATTCTCATCTGGAAAGAAGGTTAAAGACATGGAAAATGTGTAAGCTTTTGTAGACTTTGTTGTAAAGGTTAAGATGAAAAGTCTTTCATAAGCAGAACAAGAAAAGTGCGTCTGAAGGTGAAACCATTATATATTAGAAATGGTTGACTTTGTTATTATGTTTTGGTTTTCCTAACAACCCTCATATGATGTTGCTCATAGACGATAGGCACTGACTGTTTTCTGTTTCTTTTCTTCACAGGTTATCACTTTGGAGGGATGGGTAGACATCATGTATTATGTTATGGATGCCCATTCCTTTTACAATTTTATATATTTTATATTGCTTATTATAGTAAGTCCACTTCTTTTTTCATTTATCTCCATTCCTCTCAATAAGCTGAATTGTGTACTGTCTATTTGAAGGCGAAGAAAGCTAATTTGTTGTGCATTCTCCAGGTGGGTTCTTTCTTCATGATAAATTTGTGCCTGGTTGTGATCGCAACCCAGTTCTCGGAAACTAAGCAGCGGGAGAACCAACTGATGCAGGAGCAGCGTGCGCGCTACATGTCCAATGACAGCACACTGGCTAGCTATTCAGAGCCTGGCAGCTGTTATGAGGAGATGCTCAGGTACATCAGCCACCTGTACCGCAAAGTGAAGCGCCGCGCATACCGGATCTACACCAGTTGGCAGAGCAAGCGCAGGAAGAAGGTCAACCCCAATAGTGGCGCCTTGCCAGGGGGTGGAGGGTCCAATGGGCATGGTAGGCAAAAGAGTGGTGGGCACTGGGCGCGTTCTGTCCACAATCTTGTCCAGCACCACCAGCATCACCACTGTCACCTCAGCAATGGTAGCCCAAGCCCTCAGGCCATAGCTGAGAGCACCGATGTTCTGGAGATGAGGTTTATCACGTCAGGAGTTCAGCTGACGGTGTCCTCACAGTCACCTGCTGGGCTTTCACCAGGACACCAGTCAGTGCATAGCATCTTTCAAGGTGACTTTCATGAAGACCCGCAGATTTGCACAGGCACCCCAGCTGGCATGACTCCTCTGGGGAGACTTAATGGGGGCATGAACTATCCTACCATTTTGCCATCCTTCATCTGCAGCTATACAGGCAGCAACGTCACAGCCAAAGGTAGAATCGAGGCCAACAACAGTACAGCAGATATGGTGGATCCATTTGAGAAACTACATCATCTCACAGGAGAACACAGTAAGAGCGCTAGTTTTTTGCTCACTTTGCAGCAGCCTGCATCATGTTACACTGCCCCCGCATGAGCATGCAGCTCACAGTCACAGAGTCTGTCAGGCAGCATTTTCTAGCTATGACAGAAAACCCATGCCTCAAATGCTACTCATTATCCAAACTGAGGCATCTTTAACTGTAGATAGGTTTATCTATCTAGCAGGGCTTATAAATGAATAATACTTAAGACCAGGTAGCACATCCTAATAGACTTAAGCTTTTCATACAATGGTTTGTCATAATTTTGTGTAAATATAAACATTCTATTAAGATATTAGACTTTAAGCTCTCTATTAAGACTTGAAGCTCTTTAAACCAAATTGGAAATATGGAAAAATTACTTGACACTTGGAAAACAGGTCAATTTGAGAAAAAGCAACAAAATACCAGGGGATTTCTCTGAATTGTTTCATCAAGAGTTATCAAGTCTAAGCAAATATCTATACAAGTACAGTGGCTCTAAAAACTCGACACACCCCTGTTAAAATGGCAGGTTTTTGTGACGTAAAAAAATTAATACATCTTGATAAATCATGTCAGAACCATTTCTACCTTTATTGTAATTTTTTTTTTTACCTGTTTATTAAAGGGAACATCAAAAAGTTGAGTAGAATAACCCGGTTGAATAAGTGTGTACACCTTCATCTTTTATTACAGCATTCAATCATTTTTGGTAAGAGTCAATCAGTTTGGCACTTGTTGACGTAGCAATATATTTTGCCATTCTTCCTTGCGAAATCATTCTAACTCTGTCAGAATGGCAGGGCATCTCCTGTGGACAGCCCTCTTCAGGTCACCCCACAGATTATTGATTGGATTTAGGTCTGGATTCCAAAACTTTGAACTTGTTTTGGTGAAGCCATTCCTCTGTTGATCTGGAGGGTTGATTCGGGTCGTCGTCATGCTTAAAGGTGAAATTCCTCTTCAACTTAAGTGTTTTAGCAGAAGACTTAAGGTTTTGGACCAAAATTGACTGATATTTGGAGTTATTCATTATTCCCTCCACCCTGATTAACGCCCCAGTTTCAGCTGAAGAAAAAC
Source organism: Ameiurus melas (assembly GCA_012411365.1). Classification (NCBI taxonomy): domain Eukaryota; kingdom Metazoa; phylum Chordata; class Actinopteri; order Siluriformes; family Ictaluridae; genus Ameiurus; species Ameiurus melas. The sequence continues at coordinate 20,608,116 of CM022774.1, read as the reverse complement.
AGCGCCAAAGTGCTGCCACCACCATGCTTCACTGTGGGGATGGTGTTCTTTTGGTGATGTGCTGTGTTTTTTTGTGCCACATATATCTTTTGGTATTATGGCTAAAAAGTTCAACTTTGGTCCCATCAGACCATAACACATTGTTCCACATGGTTTTGGGAGATTGGATGTATATTTTATTCAGATTTTGGTTAAAACAGGTTTCCTTCTTTGCCACCCTACCCCATAGCCCAGACATATGAAGCATTCAGGAGATTGTTGTCACATGTACGGAGCAACCAGTCCTTGCCAAAAATTGCTGCAATTCTTTTAATGTTGCTGAAGGCCTCTTGGCAGCCTCCCTGACCGGTTTTCTCCTGACCTTCTCATCAATTTTAGAAGGACGTCCTGTTCTTAGTAGTGTCACTGTCGTGCCATATTTTCTCCACTTGTTGATTATTGTCTTTACAGTATTCCATGGTATATCCAGTGTCTTGGAATTTTTTTTGGAACCCTGACCTGATTGATATTTTTCAACAATGAGATCCTGTACCTGCTCTGTAGTATCTTTGTGGCCCATGGCTTTTTGATGGCAGTAGATGGCAGGTGTATACTAATTAGTATTTAGCATGAGTTTGAATGTGATTGGTTCAGACTGAACACATTTCCAATAATAAAAGGGTGTGCACACTTATGTAACCAGCTTATTGTAAATTTTTTATTTTTTTCCTCCTAAAATGATTCTGTAGGGATTTGTGCTCATTCAGCCACAAGAGCATTAGTGAGGTCAGGCATTGATGATAGGTGAGGAGGTCTGGGGTGCAGTCAACTTTCCAGTTCATCCCAAAGGTATTCAGTGGGGTTGAGGTAAGGGCTCTGTGCGAGACACTCAAATTCTTCCACTCCAACTTTGGTAAACCAGAGCTCGCTTTGTGCACAGGAGCATCGTTATGCTGGAACAGCTTTGTGTGTCTTAGTTTCATTAAAGGGAAACTGTAATGCTACAGCATACAAAGACATTCTATGCAGTTGTGTGCTTCCAACTTTGTGGCAACAGGTTGGAGAAGGAGCACATGTGCATGTGATATTCAGGTCCGGTATCCACAAACATTTGGCTATATAGTGTACATATGGCAAGATTCAACTTCTTGACAAATGGAAAGTCGAACAAACCTTAGTGCAGTTCATTGAGTTGGGATAAAAGTATAGAACTAAAGTGCAATATAGAGTGCAGTAATTAGCATTTATTTTAAGTATTGTGAAAGCATGAAATATGCTTTAAATGGAAAGTATCCAAAAGCCTGCAAATGAACAATTGGAATCAAAATCACCATTTTTGCCTCTGATGCCTGGCTTTAAGCTTTAAATTATTTTTATGGGCATATTCATTCTTCACCAGGATAAAGTGATTCCAACATGCATACTGAACAATACAAGTTATTACCCTTTTACAAATATTTTAATAATATTTGAACTAACATTTAAGGAATTTAAATGCCCATAGTCACTTTTGTTCATGGCTTGACTCAGCAACCCAAAAGGTGCATGTACTCTGATTATAATTTTCATATGAGGTCATTAGATAAATGGAATTAAACAGAGGACACGGACAGGAATAGAACATCATGGGCAGGTTTGTGTTCTCCATCACAGCTTCTGTGTATAAATCTGTGTATGACTGCCAATCTCCGTGCCTGAACAGCCCCTCATGTGTATACCTGTTCCAACTTGATCGAGTACATTTTTGGTACAAGCCCAAGGGAGTCTGGAATTGAAAATGGATTGCACACATGGTATCTGCTGGAACAGTATATACAGTACACACATGAGCAAATAAGGAATAATAGGAGAATTGGTTCTAAAGTTAATGTTCATCATCAGTATCATTCAAATATTGGGATACTAGAGAACTGAAATGAGAGACCGTGCAAAAAAACAAACAAACCCAAAACCTTAATGATAATAACTCTAGATATCCTACTGAGATTTATAAGAAGCTTTTCTCCTCCAGGTCACAGACGCTTGATGCTGCAGATGGCAGGCGTAGAGCCGACTTCCCTGCTCTTTGAGGTTCTCAGGTGCCCATACTGTGCACAGGCTCTGGAGAACATTGACCTAGACTTGGCTGACTCGGAATGCTCCCAGTCTGAAGGCGATGTGGTGCATGAGTTTTCCCACAGAGCAAGGTTTAGACTGGGACACTCGCATTATCACAAGAGGCTTGAGGACCGTAGCCGATTGATGCGGTGCTGGGAGAACTTCGGAGACAGGATGAAACGCATAGTGGATAGCAAGTACTTTAACCGTGGATTATACGCCAACCTCATAAAAAAAATGAAAAAAGAAAAAAAAAAAAAAAAAAAAAAAAGAAAAAAAAAAAAACCCCCCTTTTTTTTTTTCTTTTGCCTTTATATTATTTTCCCCAAAGAGAAAAAAAAGAGATTTTTTTAAAAAAAACATTCTTCTCTTTTATATAAAATGATTTTTTTGTGAAAAAAAAAAAAAAAAAAAAAAAAATAATTAAAAAAAAAAAAAAAAAAAAAAAAAAAAAGGTTTTGGTGTTTTGTGTTTTATTTAATATATTATAAAAAAAAATGAATTTTATTAGAGTAAAAAAAAAGATTATATTTTTTATAAAATTTTTTTTTTTTATTAGTTATTTCATCTTCATTCATAAACAAGAAGGTTTCATAGCCTTATTGGGTTAAAAGCGTGTGTGATTATGTAACTGTGCGCAGTGCTGTACTGCCTCTTCATGCTGCACCTCCTCTCACTGTGCTATGGCCTCGTTGCTCGAGAATGGGGATCTCTCTAACTGTGATGTTGGCAGCAGGCTATGATTTGAGATTCGACTGATTCGACCGATCAAGATCTCAAGAGAAAGGGTGTGCTTTTATGTTGGACATCTCAAAACCTAGTTACAAAATGTGATTTGTTGCAGCTGTTATTGTGTGGCAAGCTTAGCAGTGGAAATAAAACCTTCCTACCATTGGCAGGTTTCAGAGAAAGCCTGAACAAGACTTGCATTTCTTTCCCATATTTCAGCGATATTTAGAATGTCATTGGTTATGCATTTGATGAGTCACAATCGGACCGTGTATGTTTGCTATACCGAAGCAGAATTGCTCCTATGCTGAGGAAATGGTGGCCGGCTAAATAAACACCCTTCTTCTGCATAATTTAAAAGGTCGGTCTGCAGTCGATGTGTGCATAACCCCTTTTAACTTAACTGCCTTTAATGCTCTCTGATTAACCTAGACCTATTGTTTTTATGGGATTCGCAAATGCTTTAGTCAGTGTCAGAGACTGAGATTAAGAAGGATTTTATGTAGTGACTCACCACAGGCATCATGATTTACACCAAAGATTAATTCATGTTCAGGAAACCGGCCCTGGTTGCATTCACTTTGGGATCTGTGCTCAATAGTCAGATTTGCCGCACTGAACAGGAGTCACAAGCTAAATTTGGAACTAAATTATTTGGCACTCTCAAGTTAAACGGTATAGTTTTGCTTTGGGCCGAATATAAAAAAAACCTTAGTTGTGTATTGTAGACTGAATTTACACCTCTCTAATCATGGTGGGAGAGATGTAATCAGAGTTGAGGTTTAGCACTATACAAGTCTATAATAGAAATCCTGCCGGGATGTAATAACATGCTGCGAGGAGAAGTCCGTCATCAATTGTTGTCTTTTGGAGCGTCTACTCCACTGCAGAAAAAAGACATAATCATAGCTTGTGGTCATTTTATCACCCTGTTGGTGTATTAGCGTCACTACTAAAGAATACTTGATTTTTCATGTTAAAGATAGACACTTGAAACACTTGAAACTGGAACAAGAGAATCTAAAGTGCCTTCTGATGAAGAGAGTTGGAGATGAAAGAAAAGTTTTGCTAATATTTCCGGATATGTTTTAGTGAGAGAACAGAGGTTTAGGTTTAGGTGGAGTTTTGGAAGAGTTCTTCGAAGGTTGGAAGAACAGCAAGCTTGGAACAAGGTTGTTCTTGCTTGTAGGCTAAGATACTTCCGAACTTCAGATTTGACTCATGCGTTAACTATTAATTAAAATTTTTTTTTTTTTTTTTTAATAAAGATGATATACTGGAACAAAAAAAAAGAAAAAAAATTTTTTCTTTTTCAATCGTTTATTCAACAGAAATATCAATAGATGTGATATTCTTCTGTGGAAAAAAAAATCACCTTGATTTCAAAACTAATTGGTTTTTTTAAATTTTTACCCCACTTCCATGCAATATTCTTTCAGTTGCAAGATATTTGAGGGTTTTTTTTCATGGGGGGGGTTTAAAAACCCCTACTTAACATTTCAATGGGATTCAAATCTATTTGTCTTTTTTTAGCAAAAAAATCAATTTTTTTTTAAAAAAATTTTTGTTTTTAGAAAAAAGGAAGTATTAGTATTATAAGTAAATAAAAATATAAAATTTGTAACCATTGCATATTTTTTTTTGACGAACCATTAATCAGAAGATCTGATGCTGGCAGTGCTTGCATTTCTACCTTTTTTATTTTTTATTTTTTTCCTGTGCTCCCTGGTCGTGGTTCATTTTTCGTTCTTAAAAATGATTAAAATACACATTACAGATACAAATTCACAATAGAAATTACTGATATAATTTTATAATGAAGATAGTTTTCCGTATTGTATTATTCTAGTGCTGAACAAACCTGTCATTATGAAACAATAGAAATACGATTCGAATGATTCTCTAGATTGAGTAATTTACTTCAAAACTTACTTTAGTGTCGTACCGATAGTACACTTTCTGTAGGCTGTCAGGCACAGACGTCTTTTGAGCACTGATGATCTATGTGGCACTTTCCTTTGCTCTCTCTAAAGCTAGGTGGATGCTAATGGATGGCCACTCAACACAGCCCCAGTGCTATAAAGTCAATCAGTCTGCTAATCGTATTTACCCAGTGCCGATGACTGGATCAATCAGCGTCACAGCATTCTAGTTGAAACTCCACGCATTTGATTACTCGGTTGTGTACTGAACCAGCGAGTTTGTTTGTTTGTTTATAAACCGATAATCTCACTTTTGGCGATATTTTAACACAGAGATTAGAACAGATTTTACTGACAGTGGTGTCTTTTAGGCAGGCAAAAAAAAAAGGTTTACTGCCGTACCGTGTACCTGTATTTGCTCAATTGGAAGCCAGATTAACATGCAGCTTTGCAGTAAAAGGCTTTTTCTGTCTCATGATGATTCATGGCTTGCTTTGTGTAGGGCCATGTGATATGTGATACATGTGCAGGGAAAAGTATGGTCCGTGTCTGACTCCCTCTGGAATGATCCCATACAAGTGTCAACTCATAGTGTGTGTGCTTCTCTCTTCCCCATGTACTCCCTCCCATCCTTCTCTCCTCTCTTTTCCACTCATATCTTTCTCCTTCTTATCCCTCCCCTGTCCTCTATCCTCCTCTCCTTTAATCTCCGCTTCTAACATGAGGCACTCTGGGAGCTCTAGCCTGCATTTTCATAGGCATTGTTTTTCAATAACCGCCCCCTTCTGTACAGCGAATGCGCCTGATGCAGCAGCAGTGGGATTTCGCAGCTCTGCACTCAGCCAGTACAGACCAATTTGAGGAAATTGAGAATGTGCTTCGATTTGTCTGTGCTGTGTAAGAAGCAACATCTAGAGCTTAAAGGCAGGAAAGAATAATAGGGCACCGTGTGATTTTGTACTCAGGAAAACAATACAGAAATCACCAGATGGAGTGCCTGTTAGTTTATAGTGCTGAATTCACGGTTATTTTTGAGAATTGTCATATTCAAGCTTTGAATTACAGCCACACAAAAGCACTCTATACTTATGTGCGAACATTTTGGCCTCACAGCCCTTGCCACGATATCCTTAAGTGCACACAGAGCTTATTTAAAGACCAGACCCTCATCTGATGTCTATATGCACATCTACACTTCATTATATAAATACAAACAAACTTTAATAAATGCAGTCTAATAAGATATTCGATATGTCCATGTCCATATAATATTCCAGTCACTATAGCTGTCAGGTGCTGGACAGTTTTCTGCAGAGTGCATTTTAAAGTACGCCGTCAAATTCAGAAGAAACTCAAGCAGAAGGATCAAGTACCAGCAAACTGCGCAACATATATCTACTCCAGCAGAGAAGAAACAAGATACAGGCTATGATTTGTACACTTAAGAGCTCAGGCAGCAGTAGTAAACCTCATGCCATCATCAATCATTGAGGTGTTTCCTGTGTCGCCGTTAATGATGTAGTGAATGTTGCTTCCTTGAAACACAAAGCTTGAGAAAGCACTTGCAGGTTTTATGTTGTGATTACCCCCCAAAAGTTATTAGTATATACAGCGCTGTGCAAAAGTGCAAAAAAAAACCCCAAAAAAACAAAAGGAAATTAGCTGGTAGGTTTTTGACTGTCTCACTCGCTTCTTATTTCTGCACCGAAACCCAGCAGCCTTCGTTGTGTGTTTAATCTGAAAAGTGTCTCTTACGTAATCTGCTGCTTTCTTTACTGACATGCAAACATTATTCTGTAACATTTACTTTTGTGCTGGAAAACTAATGTTTGGGTTTAAAAAACGTTTTTGGACTGACTCGATAATGTAGAAGTCATCAAATAAAAATCTATAACAAAGTTTGTACTAGAAAAAAACAGCGTGCTTAAAACTTTTGTACAGGACTGTATATGTTTTATTCTAATACAAACCTATACACACTTCCTTTAAAGAGACCTTTAAAATATCTTCATATTTAAAGACCTGCATTGAATGATCATTCACATTGCCCAGTTAAAATCAAATCTTAAATTTAAAAGGATAAAAGTAAAACAAATAAAATAAAATAAAAAATCTGTTATAACCCTTGGTGTATTTGTAGCACTTCTCTGATTCCTCTTCCTTTTGGCCCCTTTCAACTTTTATTGTTTTTACATACAAATCAGACCCTATTAAGTTTAATATGAAGATTTGACCTGAGATGAGTTGAGATAAACTTTATTGTCCTACTAGGGATAGAAAAATCAGCTTTTTCTGCAGGTCAGTCATAAACGTATGTACATACATACATACATGCATACATTCATACATACACTCACCGTCCACTTTAATAGGAACACCTATACACGTGCTCATTTATGCAGTTATCCAAATAGCCAATCATGTGGCAGCACAATGCATAAAACCATGCACATACAAGTCAAGAGCTTCAGTTAATCTTCACATTAATCATCAGAATGGGGAGAAAGTGTGATTTTAACCGTGATAGGGTTGTTGGTGACAGATGGGCTGGTTTGAGTTTTTCCAGAAACGGCTGCTCTCCTGGGATTTTCACACACAGTAGTCTTTAGAGTTTGCAAAGAATGGTGCAAAAAACAAAAAACATCCCATGAGCGGAGCATCTGCAGGCTGAAACACCTTGTTGTTGACAGAGATCACAGAAGAATGACCAAAATGTGTTGAGCTGACAGGAAGTCTACAGCAACTCATATAATCACACTTTACAACTGTGTTGAGCAGAAAAGCATCTCAGCATGCACAACACATTGAACCTTGAAGTGCATGGGATACAACAGAAGACCACATCAGGTTGGTTCCACTCCTGTCAAGAATAGGAATCTTAGACTCTCATGGGCACAGACTCACCTAAACTAGGCAGCTGAAGACTGGAAAAAGAGCCAGTTCATTCAAACTGTACAGTTTGGGTGAGTCTGTGCCCACAATGGCCTCAGATTCTTGTTCTTGGCTGACAGGCGTGGAACCTGATGTGGTCTTCTGCTGTTGTAACCCATCCACATCAAGGTTCAGTGTGCTCTGCATGCTGAGAAGCTTTTCTGCTCACGACGGTTGTAAAGAATGCTTATATTAGATATTATATCCTTCCTGGCAGCTCGAACCGATTTGCCCGTTTTCCTCTTATTAACAAGTTTCCACCCACAGGACTGTCTCTCACTCAAAGTTTTTTGTTTTTCTCACCATTCTGTGCAAGCTCTAGAGACTGTTGTGTGTGCCACAAACCACAGTTAAAGTCACAGAGATCACACTTTTTCAATATTCTGGTGTTCGATGTGAACATTAACTGAAGATCTGAATTGCCTGTAACTGCATGACTGTATGCATTGTGCTGCTGCCACATGATTGGCTGATCGGATAACTGCATAAATGTGCAGGTGTACAAGTGTCCCTATTAAAGTGGACGGTGAGTGCACATACATATGGTACATACTAGTTGCTGTATTGCAGGCCTCTAAATCATTTAACTGAACGTTTGACCTAATAATATGGCCTTACAGAAACTTATTTTATACTACAAATGAATATTTCAATAAATAAATATACTGTACATCATTAACAATAAAAGTTACAATATATGTGCATAACAAAGGAAGATAAAGTACTGAAAAACAGTGACAGAAATCAGTATTAAAACCGGAAGGAAAATGTCCTGTGTCCCGTCAGCATCCACGCCTGCCCTTTATATCATTTAAAGTAGACATCTTAGGTGACTTCTTTTTCTGGAAGTTGTTATTCAGTCGTGATCTCAGGAGCGTTGAATCTTGTTGCTCTGTTGCTCACAGGGCCATTAGACTGACAGGCAAATAAAGAATAATGCTGTTGTTTTCAGTTCAGCGATTTATGAACTGTCCTTGTCATTTTCCTGTCTCTGGTTTGTGAGTTGTGTGGGTTTTTTTAATGAAATTAAAACAACGTCAGTGATTCTATGTACAACTCGGAATTATGAGTATATGTTAGTATGCCCTTCAGAAATTGAAGTTACCCCTGTGTGGCTTATTTACCCACTTCCGGTATAAATCAAGCACTTTTGTGTTTCTAAACACATTTTAGAGATGTCCCATTTCTATCAAGATCAATTTCTGGTGTTGTTTAAAATACCCAGACTTGTTCGCACTGATTTTGCCGAAGGAAGTGATTCTTGTCTTTAATTTAGTGATGTCTGCTTCTAGACCACTGATACTGTTTTGTGTAACAGCGTGTAACAGCGTGTAACAGCGTGTAAGAGCGTAATCCATGGCAGTAGCATAGCTTGTGAGATATCATTTTCAGAACCATTGTCCCAGCAGATAGCTAGCTGCAAAGGTCAAGGTACTGTTACTCATTCAGTGGTGATCATTTAAACATTAAACATGATACAGTTTAGATGAGTTAGATAGGTCTCCTTGCGATATAATTCTTTAAAAGTTTGCATTCTTCTATTATTAATCTTAATATTAACTAGCTCGCATAGCTGCATAATTAATATTTGCTAGATAATGTAATACAGTATTTCTTGCTAGTTTAAGACATACGTTCGAAAGCTTATTCTCATATTCTTTTATTTATTTACCTTGTAATTTGTTACCCACCAGTCAGTGAATGACAGAGGGAATGACATTGTTTTAGTGGCGGAGGCTCTGGTACATCTGAATCACTCTGAAGTTTTTTAATTGCTGTTATTTAAACTGGAAAGATTTTGCAAAGTTATAACTCAGCTTCATTGGAGTCATTTTAGTGGAAATGTATATGCAGCTTCATACCGTAGTACCATAGAGACACTAGGACTACAGAGGCTTCCGTAAGTTGTGTTATTTCTAGCTCTGGTTGACATTCCACAGTGACCATATATAGCCATCAGAAAATGTTCTGGAGACTTGTTTTGTCAGTGCTTAATTTGAGAAAAATGAGTCATACAGATGAGTCTGTATTTTTATAGAAATCTCCTTTTTTGTCCAGAAAGAGTACAAAAATATGTCTGACATATTTTATCAAGAGAATTTGCATCCAGTAGCATTAACAAGTCAGAATGGTCATGAGATGATAATCATACAATCAGCTAGAGAGTTAGGATAAATCTTGCCAGACATCTGTGCCAGACATTAATAGGACGTCTAGACTTTGGATGAAGTGAAAGTGTGTGCTTGTTAAACAGTGTGCTATACATATAGTATATCCCTTCAAAGATTAATTGGGCCCTTAAACTTGTTGTGTTAGCAGATCCAGCTAATGTTGCAGGCTCAACAGCAAGTAGTGAGTGGTATATTAATGAAAATCCACTCAACTGTGTTATCCATGCATAGCCTGCTAGTCTGACTAATGAATCGTTGAGTGATACCAACATACGAGGATGAATGGAGGGAAACCAAAAAATTATCACTATACGGTGGAGCTAACTTTGCAAGCTCAATAATGGGTGTGGTCACTCAACTACACTAGAGGAATGTACAGTTGCAAACAAAATTATTCAACCCCCATTGCAAATCAGGTTTATTGTCAAAATTGGACAGACTTTCAGCTGTTTGGAACGAACAAATCCAACAAAAGCAATTGAAATAGTTCAACACAACGAATACTTCAAGTGGTTTCCCTGAATTCAACTGAAAATGCAACTTATAATGATTTCTCCATTTTCAAAATTAATCAACGCCTTCTTGGCAAGTATCTTTAGTATTTAGTAGACACCCATTTGCTGTTATGACCTGCTGCAAATGAGATGCGTAGCCTTTGGCAGCGTTCCTGAGGAATCTTATCCCTTCCTCATGAGCAATGGCCTCCAGTTCAGTAATATTCTTGGGTTTGCGTGCTGCAACCGCTTTCTTCAAATCCCACCAGGGATTTTCTATGGGGTTCAAATCAGGTGACTGTGACGGCCCAGGACATGTTCTGCAACCAAGCCTTGGTGGAATTTGAGGTATGCTTGGTATCATTGTCCAGTTGGAAGGCCCAATGATTCCCAATCGTTCTCCTAGGATTTCCTGATACTTCAGTGAATCAATCTCGCCTTCCAAACGCTGCAGGTTTTGGGTCATAAATTATGTAGAGTTCTGTAGATCTTGTTTAGTTCATGCCTTACTGTGCTCACTGAAACCTCAGTGCCTGTTGCCACCAAGTCTTGCTGCAGGTCTTTTGCAGTCTCTCGAGGGTTTTTCACACTCTGCCTTCTCAGAAATCTGGTTGCAGCCATTGATACCTTCCCTTTTCTGCCCTGACCAGCTATTTCATAATTTTCTGCCCCTAGCCAGTTCAGATATTTCATGTGTTCTTGTTCAAGCACACCTGGCGCAACAAATGAAATTTATATGCTTGAGACAACACCTGTTTTGCATATTAGTGCTGTTGTGAGGGATTCTATTCAGGAGTTGAATAAGTTTATGACTGGAGAAGTCATTTTCAGTTGAATTTGGGGAAACCACTTGAAGTATTCTTTGTGTTAAACTATTTCAATAGCTTTTTCTTGGATTTGTTAGTTGCAAACAGCTGAAAGTCTGTCAATTTTGACAATAAACCTGATTTGCAATGGGGGTTGAATAAGTCTGATTGCAACTGTATGTACAAAACATCCACACTGAGCATCAGAATACATTGTATCTAACTCACTAATAGGGTAGGAGGGATATTAAACCAGGGTAGCACGATAACGAGGAAACTCATTTCACACGAGCCAAAGAATTCCAAATGGACTCTTGAAAGTATGAAAATATACTCACCACAGCAGTGAAGAGATGATAGAGGTCTATCGCTAACTTTGGAGGGTATCTGTAGCTCCAACTGTAGTTAGCAGCTGTTATGTAGATTGTGCGTATGAGGGGTAAGTGTGGTCCAATATGTGTATGAGATGAAAAAAGAAAGAGAAAGATGGCTGTAAAAATTCAAGCAACACCAAAGGGTTGCAACCTTATATAAGTAGGTAGAGGTGCCCTGTGCCTATAGTAACAGATACAGTATGCTGCAATGGGTATGCTGGAACTATTGGAAGATTTAGCTCATGCTGCCCTTAGGAGGTGCTCTTTTGCTGTTTTCTCGTTTAATCATCATTTTTGTTGATCGGCTCTGTCCGTAAATCTGTGGGTGGGATTTTGATTTCTTTTGGTCTGTGAATTTATACACCATGCTTATTATTGGAACATTTTCCCCTAACGGTTAAGATATGTAATACTTTTCGGGACCCAGCCCCAGACATGTCAGAGCTATTTTACAGCAATTTTTGATCTATGAGTAAACTTATAAGAAGAGATTATTTACTTTTTGCAGCTTTACCATTTTTAGTTACATGTGAATGACCTTGCTGATTGGAATTTGCCTAAAATGGAGTGAAATCTGAGTCAGCTGAACCTGAACCTGAATCTGGTAATGCTTGGGGGGAAACATGTGATGTTATTGAAAGTTTAAATGTGAATATTATTTGAATAATGTGTATTGGTTCTGAATTCAACTATTTAAAATTCAGGTTGTCATGTACCATGGGTGGAGATGGAAGCAGTTGCGGGTGACAGAATCCAGACAGAATTATCCAAAGGGGAAAGACAAAGTTCGTGGTCGAGGACGGAAATACTGGTCAAATGTAACTTTGTAAACGCACGAGAATTGGGCTTAGAGAATGGCAGAGAAACAAGTCAACTGAACATTACTTGGCAAAGTCTCTTCGCTTCCAAAGTCTCTCTTATGCTGTTGTGTGAGTGTGTTTGTAATGGGATGCAGGTGTGTGTGATTATAACTCCAGGGAAGGTGAGCACATGCGTGTGTGTGAAGTCCTCAGCGGCCATGTTTGTAGTTAGCAGTGCCTCCTGGGAGTCGTGGCTGGGCTGAGATATGACACAGGTCTTGAAAATTCAGGTTGAAAGCATGTTAAAAATTCAAGCTGTTGAAAATTTTGATTGAAATAATATCGGTAATCACAAGCTTTAGTTATTTGGTAGAAAAATGCAGGTTTAAAAAAAAAACAAACAAACATATATATATATATATATATATATATATATATATATATATATATATATATATATATATATATACGTAACCCTCTTCGTCGGTGTGCTCCCCCCGAAATGTCTCTGCGTTGTGTTTGTTTGGTGATGAATGAGGAGGACACCGAGATCGTGGCTGTCACAGTACACTCTCCTTTATTCAGGCTCATACATATAAAAGAACTTTCCACAAGAAAACAGAACTGACTCAACAACAGCTCCACACATGTAAAGAAGGGTTCACTCACACAATAAATCTCAAAGAACACAGCTCCCCCCCAAGGCTGTACATATATATTAAACAATTTTGAACGAGCCAGTATCTAATCAAAAATCGTGGTCAAATCACTCCTGAGGTCATGGAGAGGGGCTTCTTTGTCACATTTCATGCCAATGTAAGGTGCCATGGCAGAGGAGCGCACCCGTGGGGCTTTCTCAATTTTAAGTTGCTTGTGCTGCCCATTCTTAACATGAATTCAAATGAAATACCAGCAGTGATTGTTTTTATTAGCTGTCATTGCAAGAGCTAAGCCACTGTTTGATTTCTAGCTGAATGCATTGCTCGTCAGCAAATCCAGATATGGTTTAGGAAATGACTGCAGTCAAACCAACCATTTAAAAAAATATATATACATAGTTTTAGGGTAAGCACCAGATTCTTGTGAGGAAAGTGTGATTAAAACTTTTTCAAATTTTTCAATTCAATTACCGTCCACAAGAGGATTTTAATTTAGAACACAGGTTCCAAATACATTTAGTGGCCCTGTTTAGAACCGTTACCGGACCGGTCCTGACCTGCTGGCTTTAAGTTTCACACCCCTGCTCTACATTTGAGCTGAACCAGGTGTGGAGCAGCTTTCTAAATTGTATTTCACATAACTGTGGTCAGATGTTTGCTGTCATGTTGTAATGTTTGCTGTCAAAAAGTTTTGTGTTTAGAGCTAATTTGTTAACGGCTGGGTTACTAATGTTGTCTATATGTATATTACATTTGTTGCAGTAGTCAGTTTTCAAATTGTAACTATTCTGTAAAATTAAGAGATGGACCTATGTAATGGCTTGTGTTTATTTATTTATTTGTTTGTTTGTTTAGTATTTTTACATTAGGTGGTGAATGCATTACGTTTCATAATATCAAGAAGGAAAGGTTGAATATTTATAGGATTTATATGTAATTATCATTGTAACCAGCTTGAAAAAGAATGAAAATCATGTGCCACCCTGGAAGGTGGAAGGTGGTCACCAAACCTCTAGGGATGTTGTCTTATTCCTATGTGAACTGAATCCAGGCATCTCTGACTTTGACTGCACTCTAAATATTCAAAAGTTAATCAGAAACCTTGGTGGTCGTGATCACATGCTTCTCGCAGAGTGATGCTCCTGCCTAAATCAGCAAACGCAGGGGGCCAAGCAATCAAGCCCAGAAACAGCTTGTAATGCATAGATTTTAGGAGCATGCTCTGGTTATTTTAATCGTGCAGATCTGCTCAGCTTTCTTTAAATGATGGAATAACTTTAAACTATACTGCTCATAAAAATAAACGGAACACTTGGAGTTACATTGTGCTGTTTAAGTGTTCCCATTATTTTTTGTGAGCAGTATATTTAGGTTGAACATGTCAGTCACTGTTGTATTCTAACTTCACTGGACTGGATTATCTGTACTGTAATTTGTGTATTGACTAATCAGTAGCAGCACCATCCGGACGTATAACATTATATTAGTATTCATACGTAGTATTTATATTGATATTGTCATGAATGCAGGTGGGGACTCGAGACATGTTTTACTCGAGACATCAGTAGACATGTTTTTTAATCCAGGTAATCAAAACAAGAAGGAGATTCAACGTCAGGGACAAGGTGCAGGCAAAGGTCAGGTGAACAACAAATGGCATACATAAGGCTAGGTAAGAGCAGGTTGAGGAAACCAGAAACAATGTCAGAAAACCTGAATCGCAAACAATGATCAAAGCTTGATAACGAATGGGGCGTACTTTGCAAGGAACAAAGACAAACGAGGGCTATAAATACACAGACTAATCAAAGGGAAAACTGAAAACAGGCGAGAGTAATCATGACACATTAGGGAGATAACCAATGACAAGACCTGGGAGGAGACAAGACATAAACCAAAATAAAAACACACATGGCAACGTAAAGAAACAGTTGATAATGTGAAAGTATGCACCATAGCGCTGTGAGATGCAATGTGCGCTGAGAGGCACAGCATTCAGCGCTCGGCACGAGGGGAAATACATGACACACATTTATATAAATATTCTTTGACAAAAATTTGCGTTTAGATAGATACACTATACTGTACAAATGCGGTGATACAATGTTTTGGGTTTTTTTTCTTTTACAAATGTTTTCACATTTTTAGGAACAAAGTCGTTATGAAAAGTGTTGTTGTATTCACTGGGCGTTGTAACACCCATATTGGTACTGGTTTACAGTTTAATAACAAGTTGTGTCTCTTGTTTTTGGTCCCACAGCCTGATGAACTGACAGATATTCTGGAGATTAGCAATATTGTCTTCACCAGTATGTTTGTCCTTGAGATGATCTTCAAGCTAATGGCCTTTGGCCTTTTCGGCTACATCAAAAACCCCTATAATATCTTTGATGGGATAATTGTTGTTATAAGGTAAAGTATATTGTGCATTTAACTACACAGCCTTGCACCTTTCTGCCATGCTTCACTCAGGGCTCAGCCTAATTCTATAATAAAGTCCTTATTTTAATTGAACCCGCCATGTGACATCATCCTGCACTTGTGTAATTTATGGTATGCATGTGCTGATCCTGCTAACTCAGCGTATGTATGTCCTTGCCTTGCTAGTGTATGGGAGATTATTGGACAGGCTGATGGGGGTCTTTCCGTGCTCAGGACCTTCCGTCTCTTGCGTGTGCTCAAGCTGGTGCGCTTCCTACCGGCTCTCCGGAGACAGCTGGTGGTCTTGATGAAGACGATGGATAATGTGGCCACCTTCTGCATGCTGCTCATGCTCTTCATTTTCACCTTCAGGTGATAAGGGACCCAACTGTCCACTTACACAAATATAAATCGAGTGAATTCAGTTGTATTAACCACTAAAAGAAAGGCAGATGTCAACAGCTGTCATTTCAGATATTGTCTGGAGTTATTCTCTGACGTTTTTCCAACTTAATGCTCTGACAAGGATGGGATCTTCATAATCTGACATCATGGCCATGTTACAGTCATCACGTATCAACAAATCTCAGTTAGTTTCTAAATGGACATTTACATTTAATGTCCCAAAATATGAAAACAGCCTGATGTGACATAGTCAATATAAATGAGATTATAATTTTATTCTGCACACGCACAAAACAAACACTATCACTATGGTGAACATTGCATTGCTTCCTTAGCAAAGTAAATCATAGTATTGTTTTGACAAAGAATCTGTGTCAGATTCTTTTTTTTTTTTTTATTCACAGTAATGTTTTCATGTTTCTGATATTTAGCTACAATTGACATTTTTAGGATACTGCATGACAGGTTATGTTCTTGGGAAATGGTTATCTAGCTAAATAAATGCATTTTGTAACCCCTTAAATACACAAATATTATCCAAATTGGAATAGTATTTAAATTGTAAATAGATTTTTAAGAGGCCTATTATACATTATGTCACACAAATAAGTTCATCAGAGATTATGCTAAAATAAAAATGATTGTTGGCGCATAGCATACTGGTTCAAGCACTGATTGAGGTAACTTACTATTTATTGGCCGGAGGAATATTTGCATGGAGAAAAATTCATATGGTTGTGGAGTTCTTTGCCATTCCTCTAAATAGGTTGCAAGGTAATATACAGTATAACATGAACTAGTGTAGGGTGAATATGTGAACAATTGGGATAAGTCATTAAGTCAGTGACTAAAGATGTCTGTTCTGGGCCCGTCCATCTATTGGGATAAGTCAATCATTCAGTGAGTAAAGATGTCTGTTCTGGGCCCGTCCATCTATTGGGATTAGTCAATCATTCAGTGAGTAAAGATGCCTCTTCTAGGCCCGTCCATCTCATCTAGGCCAGTTCCAGGCAGTCCATTACAAATGGTATTAATTCACACCGGTCAGTCATCTCTGGTGAAATGTTATAAGAATAATCTTTTGAATTGTCTGAACAATCTTTAGCTTGCTCTGTAATGTTTTACAGTATTCTTGGAATGCATCTGTTTGGCTGCAAATTCAGCCTGAAGTTGGAGAATGGAGACACCATCCCAGACAGGAAGAACTTTGACTCTTTGCTGTGGGCCATCGTCACTGTGTTTCAGGTTAGAGCGAACATTACTGTCTCAAATACACTATGAACTGAGTGATGAATCATAGGAGGAGGTGAACGTGCCCCATTGACACACAGGCTTACACATAATCTAAAGCTATTAAGCTGGCTTTAGTCCTGTATACACAATTACACGAGAAAGGTGGACTGGATTTTTGTGCTTCTACCAAGGGCCAAATAAAGCCATCCAGCAATTTAACAGTTTTATCTTATGCCATTATTGTTTTCACAACCGCATGGGGGAGAACGATCATTTTAAATGCCCTGAAATGATGTGCTTGTAGCGTTTGCTGCATCAGCAGAAAGGCATGCTGCTATAGTGCTGAACTTGCAGTGTATCAGGCTGTATGGTGCACATTTAGAGGTATGCTTGCTACTGAAAACATTTACTGATCTAGTATCATGCAGGAAACATATAAAACGCAGCCAGTCACTTCGACTAATACAAAGGAATTGTTTGAATTCTTGGTTTGAATTTATTTTAGTGAGACGATACGTTAATTTATGTGGTGGATTTCAGAGAAGATCCTGCCTCACACACATGCACACAGGCATACACCCACTATGTACTATATAGCACATACAGTAAAACTAGATAAATGTTCGATATACAGTGGATCCGGAAAGTATTCACAGCGCTTCACTTTTTCCACATTTAGTTATGTTACAGCCTTATTCCAAAATGAATTAAATTCATTCATTCCTCAAAATTCTACAAACAATACCCCATAATGACAACATGAAAGAAGTTTGTTTGAAATCTTTGCAAATTTATTTTAAAAACAAATAAATAAATAAAAAGCACATGTACATAAGTATTCACAGATTTTGCCTTGACACTCAAAATTGAGCTCAGGTGCATCCTGTTTCCACTGATCATCCTTGAGATGTTTCAACAACTTGATTGGAGTCCACCTGTGGTAAATTCAGTTGATTGGACATGAATTGGAAATGCACACAGCTGTCTATATAAGGTCCCACAGTTAACAATGCACATCAGAGCACAAACCAAACCATGAAGTCCAAGGAATTGTCAGTAGACCTCCAAGACTCGATTGTATGGAAGCACAGATCTGGGGTAGGGTACAGAAACATTTCTGCAGCATTGAAGGTCCCAGTGAGCACAGTGGCCTCCACCATCCGTAAATTGAAGAAGTTTAGAACCAGCAGGACTCTTCCTAGAGCTGGCCGCCCAGCCAAACTGAGCGATCGGGGGAGAAGGGCCTTAGTCAGGGAGGTGATCAAAAACCTGATGGTCACTATGACAGAGCTCCAGCGTGTCTCATTGTAGAGAGGAGAACCTTCCAGAACAACCACAATCTCTGCAGCACTCCATCAATCAGGCCTGTATGGTAGAGTGGCCAGGTGGAAGCCACAGCCCGCCTGGAGTTTGCCAAAAGGCACCTGAAGGACTCTCAGACCATGAGAAACAAAATTCTCTGGTCTGATGAAACAAAGATTGAACTCTTTGGCCTGAATGGCAAGCGTCATGTCTGGAGGAAACCAGGCACCAGTCATCACCTGGCCAATACCATCCCTACAGTGAAGCATGGTGGGGGCAGCATCATGCTGTGAGGATGCATTTTGGTGGAAGGAACTGGGAGACTAATCAGGTTCGAGGGAAAGATGAATGCAGCAACGTACAGAGACATCCTTGATGAAAACCTGCTCCAGAGCGCTCTGGACCTCAGACTGGGGCGAAGGTTCATCTTCCAACAGGACAACGACCCTAAGCACACAGCCAAGATAACAAAGAAGTGGCTACAGGACAACTCTGTGAATGTCCTTGAGTGGCCCAACCAGAGACCAGACTTGAACCCGATTGAACATCTCCGGAGAGATGAGGGGGGGGGCGAAAATGGCTGTAGCCGACGCTCAGCGTCAGAAACAATAAAAAAAATAATGTGGTGCCAAAAGGTGCTTCAACAAAGTATTGAGCAAAGGCTGTGAATACTTATGTACATGTGCTTTTTTTTTTTTTTAATACATTTGCAAAGATTTCAAACAAACTTCTTGCACATTGTCATTATGGGGTATTGTTTGTAGAATTTTGAGGAATGAATGAATTTAATTCATTTTGGAATAAGGCTGTAACATAACAAAATGTGGAAAAAGCGAAGCGCTGTGAAGACTTTCCAGATGCGCTGTAAATATAAATGGAGTAAGTAGCAACGCCAGCTTTTCATCTGTTATGATCTTTTTATTTTTGTATCAGTTGTGCATTGTAGGCTTGTGTTTTTATTGCAGATACTAACTCAGGAGGACTGGAATGTGGTCCTCTATAATGGAATGGCTTCAACCTCTCCATTGGCTGCACTTTACTTTGTGGCCCTGATGAGCTTTGGGAATTATGTCCTATTTAACCTTCTAGTAGCCATCTTGGTAGAGGGCTTTCAAGCAGAGGTACGATCATATTTAATATTTAGAAATGTGTGTGTGTGTGTGTGTGTGTGTGTGAAATGTGTGTAAAATAAAAAAAGTTAAAAGTGCAAAATGCGTAGAAACTATTGTTGTTTCGACTTTTGAACGTTTCCTTGCCTAAGAGAGGAGCTAGTGTACATTAACTCCAGTGTCATGATCATTTGTTGTAACCACAATATGTCACCGTGAAATTCACACAAGAAAGCAGTAATAGTATTTGAAGGCAATACAAAACATCAGCGATTTATCTGCCATGCCCTAGTAACTTTAATAATGACTACAATGAGCTTTGAATTGAATGTACAGAATGATATTAACAAATGTGTGAATACAGTGCTTGCTAGAAATCGTTTTGTAATTCAATTGAACTTTACTGTTAGGATCTTCAACAGATACATTGTTGGCTTATGGACAAGTTCTTGTTTAAAAGGGGATGATATTTTTTTTTTTAAATAATAAAAATACACACAGGTCATTTCAATATTGCACCTGCTTAGCATAGCGCAACGTATAAATCGATGTATCTTTTGACGTTAGTCACCAAATCGAAATATGGCCCAAAAAAATACACTGAATACTTTTATATAGATTTTCCACTGTTTACATGGTTGGGCTCTTATTATGTGCTGATGCAGGTTGTATGAACCAGCATGTGTGTGTGTGTGTGTGTGTGTGTGTGTGTGTGTGTGTGTGTGTGTGTGTGTGTGTGTGTGTGTGTGTGTGTGTTTGTAAAAACCAGCATCACAGCACTTTCACAAAAGAGACCTTGTTATCTCAATTAACTGACCAACACTGAGCTGAACGCCGAGAGCTCTTAAAGCCATTATCTGCAGTTACTTGATGCCGACAACCTATAGGTCTATCATGGACAATTAAGACTAATAAGCTTTGAATTTTTTTAACGTTATCAATATATGTTCGTAATCATTTTCACATAAACTTCAGTTATGTGGTAATACAGTTCTTTATGAATAAAGACCAATGCATAGTGAATAAACCTTTTATACTAAGTGTCTAATTTGAGCTTTATTAAAACTAATTACAAGACATTTATTAACCCCTTTTATGCATGTTTTCCTAACATAAAGGGCTACCCAGTGGTTTTATCAATACCAAAGAGCCAGGCACTGGCCCTCTGAAAAGCTTTGTCTTTAAAATGTCTTCTACATTGTAGGGAGATGCCACCAAGTCTGACGCAGATGAGGAGAAGAGGTCAGTTAATTTTGAAGAAGAGGAGAAGATGGGAGAATTACGTGCCACAGGTTAATGTTTAAATTATTTTCTAATAAGCACTAAAAAGACTTGGATGATCAAAAGAAAATGAATTTTACTACAGTGGGTCCTGCATGAAAAATCTACCCATTTCGTTTATCCAGTGGAGTGTGGATATAGTTTGCCATTATAGAATATGTCAGGGGCTGGTTTGGCACTATTCTTCTTCCTGTTTTCCTGAAATGGAGTGCTCTCTTGCAATTGTCACTAGCAGAGTTAAAGATGTACTCTCTGATGATGTCTGCAAACGGGCATGTGGACTCTCGTGGTAATTTGCCACCACCGATCATCATGCGCACCGCCGCAACTCCTATGCCCACACCAAAGAGCTCTCTTGGCACAGACTCCATCTTCAGTTTAGAGGAATCAAGGCGTGGCAGTGCGATATCCATTGATCCAATTGTTTACGATCAGAGATCATTAGTAAGTGGCTTTACTGAGTCAAAAGTGGTGGTTCTTATTTATTCATTTTACATAATAAGCAGAATTGTTTCTGAAAATATGAACATACTTTGAAAAATATATATATATTTTTTTTTTTTACAGGTCAGCCCACGCAAATCACCCTGCCACCCATGTAGTTCAAGCAGTAACTGGGGCAGCCGCAGGTCAAGCTGGAACGGCCTGAGTCGGGCACCAAGTCTAAAGAGGAAAGACACCTCTGGCGAGAGGGAGTCTCTGCTCTCGGGTGAGGGCAGAGGCAGCTTTGAGGATGAGGAGCCAGAGGGAATCATGTTGGGAAATGCAGGAAGTGCCAGTGGTGGCTCTCTGCACCACCCCAGTTCTTTGGACTTCCCTGAGCTGCCCACACTCCCAAGCCCGTGCCTATCAGGAGAGTACCATGACTGCAACGGCAGGGCATTACACCTGTCCACAGAGCTTCCCTCAGAGCTGAGCCGCGAGGACTCCACGACAGAGGAGGATCTAGATGATGTGAGCAAACACACCGCTAAAAGACACACACACACACACACACACACACACACACACACACACACACAGTGTGTAGAGTCATTCGTGCAAGGTTGTTAACATTGTGATAGTCAGAGCTAGTACAAGTAGCAATGCTTTTTTTTATATCAGGTAGCTTGGAGGTAGTTCAACTGAAAGGATACAAATGGTTCTAATGGTTCTTTAGATTATGGTTATGGTTCTACAAACGGTTCTAAAACTGGTGGAAGTGGAAGAATGCCAGGTTACTTTCTGGGTTAAAGGGATAATCCGGTGAAATCATTTCCTGACCTAGTGCAAATAGTATAGTTATCACCTTGTTACCATGACCTGCTGTCACCCGATGTCACATTTTTTGCTCTGGCCATCACGCAAACCCAAGTGACCCACCCTTCCATTTAGTCGTAGAACCACAGTTACATATGTAACTCCTGTTCTTCTTCCTTACATTCCAGACCACCAATGTGGTTTCCACTGCAACTAGTGGATGCAATGATACTAATTGGTTTCTTCCTGATCTCATCATCACTGGAGAAACAGTTCACAATCAACATCACATTCTGCAAGCAGACTTTGGGCACACACACACACACACACACACACACACACACCAGTAAAAGCCGAAAGTATGTGCGATGGAAACTGCCTTTTTAATTAAGTTTACTTTTTTTTAACCCCATGGTGTATATTGGAAACGATATATACATTTTGAGACCTGTCTTTGTGTGTTAAGCTGCGTAGTTAAGCTCTGTTAGTAGCTTAACTACACAGCTACATTATATATATATATATGATCAGTAGAGGTGACATTACAAGAATGTAGCTGCGTAGTTAAGCTACTTACTGTATGTATGTAGCATATAATGGAACTGCATGCATAGCTTACCCTTGAAAAATATTTTTAATGTACATAAGTTGCATTTTTCATAGAATAATTTGTAGATAGCAAATTCTGTTTTTAAAGAGAATAACCAATGCCGACATTAGTGTTTTTTTTTTTCTTTTTTGTATGTTTTGCTTCTGTTTTTTTTTTTTTTTATCCTTAAGGATGTCTTCCCAAGGGGTTGACTTGCTACAAGTGTAATTGTAACACTGAAGGATTCAGCTAAGCACTTTGCAGGATGTTATTTATTTATTTATTTACTTATTTATTTTGGTGCCAGGAAAGCAAGTTCTCGAGTGATCCAGTGTTATGGTACCTCAGCAGTCAAGAGGCTCTATGTTGTAATTGAGTTTCAAGAGCTATAAAATATGGAAAGCAACAAGCTGCTTCTGATCCTGTGTTAAAGCGAGAAATAGGAAAATGGAGAAATATCATTGTTTTATGCTGGCTTTAAGAAGCTTCCTTAGCTAGAGATCTCAATCCAGTATGTTATTATGCTGCAGAGTTTCTGTTTTCGTCTGAAGAGGGTGCTGGATGTGTATAAACCGAAGTGGTGTAAAAGTCATGAGGACTGGTCTCTCTATATATTCTCTCCACGGAACAGGTGAGTAGTCTATATTACTTCTAGTAACCGTACACTATAGTCTTTAAACTCATTTGTGTTTCTGTTATGTAGGTTTCGCATGTTCTGCCAGAGGATCATCTCACACAAGCTGTTTGACCATGTGGTCTTAGTCTTTATCTTCCTTAACTGCATCACTATTGCTCTGGAGAGGCCACACATTCAGTCCAATAGCCCAGTAAGCTCAACTATTATATTGTTCTGAACCTTATAACCTCTTTAATACATAGTAGTACAGTCGTCAGCCCCAGATTTATTGGCACTAAGACTGCAGGATTCTTGATAAAATAGGAAAGTTTCTGTTTTTTATTGTGTTTTTATTTTTTTTACTTTTTGAGGACACAGTTCTCACAGACTATTCTTTGACTAATTTTCTTAGAAATAATATGTATATTTATTAAATTATTATCATGACTGTAGCAGACTATTCACCACTTTTTTTTTTAACATGTAGTCATTACACTTTCACAGCAGCTCTGTTAGTTAGCTTAATCATTGCCCTAACAGTGGATATGGACCTGTTCTATGAAAGTCAGCATGATCTTGTGTCATGTGTCACCTCATATTTATTTCCCAGTGAAACAGGAAGTCATGGATGACTTACACATGCAAATGAACATAGAAAAAAAGTAAAATATTAACCTTAACCTGCTACAGTTACAGTTTTTATGAGAATTTCTGTGGGTAAAAGGTTACAATTCTTTCATATATTCAGTGTGAGATTATTCTAACTGACTACAAAGACTTTATAATTTTTTTTTTCTTCTATCTTTACCAAGGGTGTCAATACTTCTGGAGCTGACAGTATTTATATGCCTTTATGTCATTGTCACGCTGTGATGATATCCTCTGTATGCTGTTCTTTTTGTTTTTCTAGGAGCGAGTATTCCTCAGTATTTCCAATTATGTATTCACTGTGATATTTGTTGCTGAAATGACTGTGAAGGTACTAAGTTTCAGTCTGATACAGATATCCGAAGTAATATCGCAGTGCCCTTATAGCTCACTGACTATCCATTGCTGGTCTTGTAGGTGGTGGCTCTTGGCTTCTATTCAGGAAAAGATAGTTATCTACAAAGCACCTGGAACGTGTTGGATGGAGTGTTGGTGTCTGTGTCGCTCATTGACATCCTGGTGTTCCTGGCATCCACCGGCGGGAACAAGATCTTTGGTATTCTGAGAGTTCTACGTCTTCTAAGGACGCTGAGGCCTTTAAGGTCAGGATCCTTGTTAAAGGGTTGTGTAACTACTAGGATTTGTGGTTACATCGGCTTTTCAGTATTAATTGTAGGGGATGTACTGCCATTTTTCTGCCATGTCCAGCTATTCAAATTATTATCCTGGAATATATTTCAATTATAATACATTGTGGCTACGTCCCAATAATAAGCATCATTCAGAAAACCTGCACTGCGCTGTGTAGATATTGAGCATGAGGATAGTGTTTGTTTTTGTGTCGGCAGAGTGATCAGTCGTGCTCCTGGACTGAAGCTGGTGGTTGAAACTTTGATAACGTCACTGAGGCCCATCGGGAACATAGTACTGATCTGCTGCGCGTTCTTCATTGTCTTTGGTATTCTTGGAGTTCAGGTGAAGACTTGTGAGCGTGTTGTCTATAAGAATGGAAAGTAAATGAAAATGCATAAAGGTGTTTATTCTGTGGGTCATCAAACAACTCAAAGAACAGATTTATTTGAATGTTTAGCTCTTCAAAGGCAAGTTTTACCACTGTGAAGGCTTGGACACAAGAAACATCACTAATAAATCAGATTGCCTACAAGCCAACTACAAATGGATTCGGAGGAAGTACAACTTTGATAATTTGGGGCAGGTAAGGGTTAGTGTGAAAACTTAAGTCACGCTTTGTGTTGAGTTTAATATATACATTCCAACTGCTATGTAATCGAGTTTGCTTTAATAGGCCTGAAAAATCATCCGGGAGTTTTAATGGAGTCCTATAATGGACAAGTGCATGCCCAGTGAACTAATGCATCTGATGATTGAATCCAAAATTAGAAGCCAGTTAGACTCCCTGATTTGTCTGTAGTTTCACTGGCATTGTATCTCTATTTCTCAGGCTCTCATGTCGCTGTTTGTGCTGTCTTGTAAGGATGGCTGGGTGAATATTATGTACGATGGCCTGGATGCTGTAGGTGTGGACCAACAGGTTTGTTATTTTGGAAGGTCATACTGATAAACAATAAAAAAATCCCACTGTTTTGCCGTGTTGAATATGTGAAAGGCTACTCTTTTTCTCTTCATTATCACTGAAAGCCGGTACGTAACCACAACCCCTGGATGCTGCTTTATTTCATCTCCTTCCTGCTGATTGTGAGCTTCTTCGTGCTGAACATGTTCGTGGGTGTGGTGGTGGAGAACTTCCACAAGTGTCGGCAGGACCAGGAAGAAGAGGAGTCGCGCCTGCGTGAGGAGAAGAGGCAGCGGATGATGGAGAAAAGGCGCAGGAGTAAGGAGAATTGTGGGTCTGGTCGGTAGTCTATTTTTCTGAGCACTGCCTGCCTCCAGAGCCTGAGAGAAAAAGAGAGACCTAGTGAAAGAGAGAGCAAAAAAAAAAAAGCGAATAATGACATAAAATGACAAAAGCCTCTTAGAGTTGTGTTGGTGGCCTTGAACTGTGATGGCCTGCAGCATGTTTGCCTTTGCATGTTCCCTCATCACTAGATACAGCATGACAGGTCTTCGAGGGCAATTTTCTTGACACACAGGGTCAGGTAGAGCCGAATCCTGTGAGTGCAGTGTGTGGTCAGTTGATTCTTATCTTTGAGTGAACGGGTAGGAGCAGTAACGTTTATCTTTGATCTCCTAATTCAGGCTCTGGCTTGTGGGAAGTTCCACTGAGCCACGTTGTGCTGCTGGAGAGATAGGAGAGCTAATGAAAATTCCCCCTGGCTCCATAAACGTCTCGACCACAATGCCTTTGAATCATTGTGTGTAAAGAAAGTACGGGCAGCGTTATCCAGATCACTCGTGAGAGAATTAAAGACACTAAAAGCATTGGCTATGGTTCTACATGAGTCAATAAGGGAAATGTGCTTACTGTATTCTTTTATGCAAAAGCAACCATGCTGGCCAAGGTAAAGCTACCTAAGTAATGATGTCTAGCGGAAAACCAGACAGTTTTATTTTTTTCAGTTACACTCTTCCCATGGCCCATTACTCCTCAGTCGGTGGATTAATAGTATTGCATCTGTGACTTGTAAAGTCCATATATCAGAGTTTGTACAGAATTTCAGATTTAATCTAATCACGGTGTCTCTCTGAGGCACCTGCATGTCAAAGCCATTGTTTTTAAGCAGTTCATCATTTAGGATGAACTTTAAGGATGAAACCTCTTGGCTCTGACGCTGACATTTGAATACGCAGTAGCCAGTAGCCTCAGGAATGCAGTCACTTCTCTGGCAAAGTGCATTTTTATGATAGCTCTCAACGATGGGGCTTTAAACAAAAAGAAAAAAAAAAGGAAGATGGAACTGTCCCTGAAAGGACAAGTGATTTATGAGCAGCTGTCAGCTTCATCTGACACAGCAACACATTTTAAGATGTACAAGAACTTGGGCATGATGAGATGCTTGGTGAGATGTTCCCTGTCCTACTGCTGATTTATCATGGCCTGTCAGCATAATTCATGCCAAACGACAGGAAAATTGATGTTGCTTCACAGACCTTAAATACTGCAACTGCATTTGGTTCGGATCCGTTTGGATTCGAAGATGAACTGTTAGTGTGTATCCGCACGTACATCATTATATAAGACTATTATATAATTCCTGGCTTCTCTCTTGTCATTCGGTAAGTTCGACTGTAAACATGCAACGTATGGCAGACTCAGAAAGATGGATTCAAGCTGAAGTTGAACAATGAAATTGAACAGTGAAACCCAACACTACTAATACATCAAGAATCATTCAACAGTACGAAATATTGTACTCACCATGCAACACTCACAGCCATTCACATGGGTATGTTTACACACACACATAGCCAACTGTCATGTTTACAAAAGGCATGATCCCAAATACAGCATGTTCACAAAGACATGATGCATGATTGGGAGCCAAGTCCAGCAGGGGATATGACCTTTAATGCTACAAACTTGATTCCACACTGTATTAGTTTCAGCATTATAAAAATGTCCTACTCTGCTGCACTGTTCCTTTCGTGCTCATTACTTCCTGCCTGTGCCTCATTAAATTAGCTATACTGCATGTATCCTGCATTATGCTGAATATGCTGTTCTGCATATGTGTGTGTGTGTGTGTGTGTGTGTGTGTGTTTGTATGAAACAGAAGCACAGCAGCGGCCCTACTACGCAGATTACTCACCAGCCCGGCTCTACATCCACACACTGTGCACTAATCATTACCTGGACCTCTTTATCACCTTCATCATCTGCATCAACGTGGTCACCATGTCCATAGAGCACTACAACCAGCCCATGGTGAGTCAGAATCTCTGTGAAATGTATTCTTTAAGGTACTATACTTTGTTTGAAAACTGTATTATATCCCAAAACAATTTGACATAAAAAAAAACCTTTTTCCTACAGTATCTAGAGGAAGCGTTGAAGTACTGCAACTATGTCTTCACTGTCTTCTTCATCTTAGAGGCCCTTCTCAAACTCGTGGCTTTTGGCTTCCGAAGATTCTTCAAAGACAGGTATAGCATAAAACCTGGAAGGGATGTACAATATTTCTGACAGTACTGTCACACAAAAAACTCAGAGACGGTGCTGATCCTCCAGAACATGCTTCAGGAATGAAAAAAAAAACAACAACATTTGGACAGATTTCATTCAACACCCCTATGTGAACATTTCATTTCAGCAGCAGTACCAGTGCAAATACATATGATTATACAATGAAACAATATGGACAGAAGCAAACAAGGCCACAAACAGGTGGAAGAAAAGGCTCAGAATTGGTTCAAAGCACAAGACCTCAAACAATGAAGTAGAAAGTTCTGATTTGTGTATTCTTAAGTCTGACAGGCAGGGAAATAGATTATCAGTATTTCACTGCAGGGTGGGGAAGAGGTGAGGTAGGTGCCACAAAGCAGGGAGAAGTCATGACTGGTGCCTTATCTACAGGAGATGTGACAACTATATACTAATGTTGTATAAATCCATGATTATTACCAGGGGGACCACCCCTAGACAGCTAAGGGAATATCAAGATATATCTTCGATTGTTTTATGAGAAGAGCAGGCTTGAGGAGGGCAGGGTACCTCAAATCTACTTATACTATAATACTGTTTTTTGTTTGTTTGTTTTTTTAAATAACCCATCTTGTCACATCTCTAAGGAATCATGTCAGCTTATATCCTATCTCTGGCATGTACCTTTACACTACTAAAGTTACCACTGTATAGGCTTATGCTCTCATGCAGTGTACTGATTTGCAGGTAAAGTTTTACAGGGAAGTGGACCTAGACGCTTTAAAAGTAGTATCATGTTATGCTACTAATACATTTTGGACACTTTTCTGGCCACAAGCTTCAGGATCTTGAAGGATGCCATTTGATTGGCTTTCTTCACTTTCACTGGTGCTCTGCGCTTCCAGTAAAACAAACAAACAAAAAAAAACCTTCTGTGACCACTGTGACGCAATAAGCTTCTCAGAGCAAATTATAGTCATGAAGAGAATGAATGGGAGTTATTAAAGAGTTTTATTTGAAGCAGATGATGATGAGCAAAAGAGATAATTGCATAGGTATGCCAACAGACTACGTGATAAGGTCTGCGGCTGGTCATATTTCATGTCAGTCTCTGTCATGTTAGTCCTGTCATGTCAGTCATGTCAGTCTCAGTCATGTCAGTCACGTCAGTCTCAGTCATGTCAGTCTCTGTCATGTCAGTCTCTGTCATGTCAGTCATGTCAGTCATGTCAGTCTCAGTCATGTCAGTCTCTGTCATGTCAGTCATGTCAGTCTCAGTCATCGTCATCCGTCAGTCTCATCATGTCAATTCCTGTCCATTGTCAGTCATGTCAGTCTCTGTCATGTCAGTCATGACAGTCTCAGTCATGTCAGTCATGTCAGTCATGTCAGTCTCAGTCATGTCAGTCTCTGTTATGTCAGTCATGTCAGTCTCTGTCATGTCAGTCATGTCAATCTCTGTCATGTCAGTCATGACAGTCTCAGTCATGTCAGTCATGTCAGTCATGTCAGTCTCAGTCATGTCAGTCTCTGTCATGTCAGTCTCTGTCATGTCAGTCATGTCAGTCTCAGTCATGTCAGTCATGTCAATCTCTGTCATGTCAGTCTCAGTCATGTCAGTCATGTCAATCTCTGTCATGTCAGTCATGTCAGTCTCTGTCATGTCAGTCATGTCAGTCTCTGTCATGTCAGTCATGTCAATCTCTGTCATGTCAGTCATGACAGTCTCAGTCATGTCAGTCATGTCAGTCTCAGTCATGTCAGTCTCTGTCATGTCAGTCATGTCAGTCTCTGTCATGTCAGTCATGTCAATCTCTGTCATGTCAGTCATGACAGTCTCAGTCATGTCAGTCATGTCAGTCATGTCAGTCTCAGTCATGTCAGTCTCTGTCATGTCAGTCTCTGTCATGTCAGTCATGTCAGTCTCAGTCATGTCAGTCATGTCAATCTCTGTCATGTCAGTCTCAGTCATGTCAGTCATGTCAATCTCTGTCATGTCAGTCATGACAGTCTCAGTGATGTCAGTCATGTCAGTCATGTCAGTCTCAGTCATGTAAGTCTCTGTCGTGTCAGTCATGTCAGTCTCAGCTATTTGTCTGTCGTGTCATGTCAGTCTCAGTCATGTCAGTCATGTCAGTCTCAGTCATGTCAGTCTCTGTCATGTCAGTCATGTCTGTCATGTCAGCCTCTGTCATGTCAGTCATGTCAGTCTCTGTCATGTCAGTCATGTCAGTCTCAGTCATGTCAGTCTCTGTCATGTCAGTCATGTCAGTCATGTCAGCCTCTGTCATGTCAGTCTCTGTCATGTCAGCCTCTGTCATGTCAGTCATGTCAGTCTCTGTCATGTCAGTCATGTCAGTCTCAGTCATGTCAGCCTCTGTCATGTCAGTCATGTCAGTCTCAGTCATGTCAGTCTCTGTCATGTCAGTCATGTCAGCCTCTGTCATGTCAGTCATGTCAGTCTCAGTCATGTCAGTCATGTCAGCCTCTGTCATGTCAGTCATGTCAGTCTCAGTCATGTCAGTCTCTGTCATGTCAGCCATGTCAGTCATGTCAGTCTCTGTCATTCATGTCAGTCTCTGTCATGTCAGTCATGTCAGCCTCTGTCATGTCAGTCATGTCAGTCTCAGTCATGTCAGTCATGTCAGTCATGTCAGTCTCTGTCATGTCAGTCATGTCAGCCTCTGTCATGTCAGTCATGTCAGTCTCAGTCATGTCAGTCATGTCAGCCTCTGTCATGTCAGCCTCTGTCATGTCAGTCATGTTAGTCTCAGTCATGTCAGCCTCTGTCATGTCAGTCGTGTCAGTCTCAGTCATGTCAGTCTCTGTCATGTCAGTCATGTTAGTCTCAGTCATGTCAGTCTCTGTCATGTCAGCCTCTGTCATGTCAGTCATGTTAGTCTCAGTCATGTCAGCCTCTGTCATGTCAGTCGTGTCAGTCTCAGTCATGTCAGCCTCTGTCATGTCAGTCATGTTAGTCTCAGTCATGTCAGTCTCTGTCATGTCAGTCATGTCAGCCTCTGTCATGTCAGTCTCAGTCATGTCAGTCATGTCAGCCTCTGTCATGTCAGTCATGTTAGTCTCAGTCATGTCAGCCTCTGTCATGTCAGTCGTGTCAGTCTCAGTCATGTCAGCCTCTGTCATGTCAGTCATGTCAGTCTCAGTCATGTCAGTCTCAGTCATGTCAGTCTCTGTCATGTCAGTCATGTCAGCCTCTGTCATGTCAGTCATGTCAGTCTCAGTCATGTCAGTCTCAGTCATGTCAGTCTCAGTCATGTCAGTCATGTCAGTCATGTCAGCCTCTGTCATGTCAGTAATGTCAGTCTCAGTCATGTCAGTCTCTGTCATGTCAGTCATGTCAGTCAGTCATGTCATTTATTTGCACAATGTGCCAGACTCTCAAGTGAATGCTAGAAGTTTATTTTAGACTACATTTTATATATTATATAAAAATACCAATTTTTTTAATAATATTAAATTCATATTTTGTATTATTCCATATTTTGTTTTCTATTATTAGGCTATGGTACAATGTGAAATGACCTGTTACCCATGCTAATCTAAAATGACGAGTGCATCTGATTAAACACAGCAGTGTGATTTACATCATGTATTTATTTCATATGCATAATGCATGAAATGGTGATGTCTCTGGTCAGGTAATGGAGTGTTAAATGAATCGTTTGTTTCAATTATACCAGCATTTACTCTCAGAGTAGCCAAGATTAATGCACCAATCCTAAACCTTTATCAAGTGGAATTATGTTCAGAAAGGTCCTAATATTGTTTCTCTGTATAGTGTAGTATGCTGTAGTATGGTGTTCAATGTAAGCAATGTGACCGTGTAGCTGTAAACACTGTGCACTTCCTGACAGGTGGAACCAGTTAGATCTGGCCATTGTGCTTCTCTCCATCATGGGCATCACGCTGGAGGAGATCAAGATGAACGCTGCCCTTCCAATCAACCCCACTATCATCCGTATCATGAGGGTTTTGAGAATAGCTCGAGGTATTTTAGTACCCGCTTCTTCACTCTCAGCAAATTTCTCTATACGGGCACATACTGACACTTTAGGGACTCTTATCCACAGCATTATGAGCATGGTTGTGTATCATAGGAGGAATGCTGACTGTGATTCATATTGTGTGCATATTTCCATAGTGCTGAAGCTTTTAAAGTTGGCTACAGGAATGAGAGCATTGCTGGACACTGTGATGCAGGCTCTACCACAGGTTCGCATCTTCTTCCATCATATACGAACATGACATGGAAAGCTGTATTAGTGTGATAGCAACACTTTGTGAGAAGGCAAGATAGAGAGCAGTAACCACAGAGTGTGTTTGTATGATTAATTATTTATTAAATGATTGTATAATACTGCGTTGTTTTTTTTTGTTTGTTTGTTTTTTCTTTTTAGGTTGGAAATCTGGGCTTGCTGTTTATGCTTCTCTTCTTCATTTATGCTGCACTCGGCGTAGAGCTCTTTGGGAAATTGGGTCAGTGCTGTATTTCTTGACTGCACTCACACTTGCGTCTCACTGTCCCAGCATCCGTGGCAGCGCTCATCATTGCCTGCCATTTTTGATTTTTGGGTCGACAATGGTTGGAAATGATCCTAAGGGCAACTTTACTTGTAAATCTAGAGCTCGTTCTAAATGACTGTAGTTTACTGTTGGTTGGGCGTGTGTGTGTGTGGGTGTGTGTGTGTGTGTGTGTGTGTGTGTGTGTGGGGGGGGTGTCTTATGGGTGGATGGAGGGGCAGCTAAATTAGCTCTCTTTGGAAAATTGCAGGAGCTTACTTTTGTCATAGCAGTTTTTGTTTTTTTTTATGAGAGGAAGGTCTTGGGCCTATGGAAAGGACTCCTCCTCTGTCCTCCAATCAGAAGACAGGTAGTATTAGGGTCTGTTTTGAAGGACTGATTGCATTTAGGTCATTTGACTTTTAAAAAATAATGCTAACTATTAAGTCTGGAGCATTTCTGGGCAGATGCTTATTTTGACTTTTCTTTTCCATTTTGCACCCCCCACCCCACTTTTATAATCAGCAAGGCTTTTAAAAATATACCACTTCTGCTTGAGATCTATTTAGCTGTGCCTGTGCTTGGCTGTTCTTATATGTTTTCGATACACTTATTTGTAGAATGCACTGACAATAACCCATGTGAAGGACTCAGTCGACATGCCACATTCGAGAACTTTGGAATGGCCTTTCTAACCCTCTTCAGAGTTTCAACTGGTGACAATTGGAACGGTATAATGAAGGTACTTTATAAATGTGGAGCATGAAAGCTGAAGTATTCATTTTAAAAAGCTGTCACTATGGAATCCTCACAATATGTATAATATTTCCCTAATAGTATATTGTAAGTGGTGTCAATAAATATTCTATGTTGTGCAGGACACTTTAAGGGAGTGCACACCGGAAGATAAGCAATGCCTGAGCTACCTGCCCTTGGTATCCCCTATATACTTTGTCACCTTTGTACTGATGGCCCAGTTTGTGCTGGTGAACGTGGTGGTGGCTGTGTTGATGAAGCACCTGGAGGAGAGCAATAAGGAAGCCAAGGAAGATGCCGAGATGGATGCGGAGATTGAGATGGAGATGGAAATGGCCCGGCGTCAAAGTAACGTCTCACCAATGAGCTCTGGTGGACCAGAGGGCAGGGGCACCTATATGAGGCCAAGGCCACATTCACCTGAAGAGGTATGTGACAATCGCACAATATCTGCTTGAATGATTCAGCATTGGCATGGAGACCACTAAAGGCACTAGAGGTTTGTGTAAAATAAAAAGCCATCAAAATTATGCTTGGCAGCAGTTGCACAGTGAACATGAAGAAAGTTTTAGCCATGAATGATTAGCCATTTTACACCCACGTCTATGGAAGGGCTGATGGCCGAGCGCAGAACAGTCCTGTCTAGGTGGACCTTTAATGAATTCAGTGCTTTGTTGACTACTGTGCGAAGAAAAAGTGGTAAAGGGTTACAGGGATTGATTCTTTATAGTGGACTTGGACTATTTCCTGCTGCAGTCTCTGATCAGCTGCTCTGCCAGGCTGAAACTATGCTTTGCAAAGGCCTGAGCGATATGAAATGTCTGTCGCTTGTACCAGTTTCAAGGAGATAAAATTTGGAACGGTCGATAAAGGCACAAATAGTTTTAGTCATTCAATATTACTTGATTAGAATTTCCTGATTTTGGTGGAATCATACTCTGTAATCAAGTAATATCACATACACTAATATGCAAATATCACGTGTATCAAATAAAAAAGCATTTTAAATGTATTGTTCAGTTCTGTATCTGTGTCCGCTCTACCACCTACTTCAACTAGTTTAAGTGATATAAATAAATGTGATGAAATCGCATTCTGAGAAATGTAAATATTTTACTGAAATGTAAAAAATCATTTGTTGCATAATGCCCATGCAATATCTGTAAAGTCCTAGTTGATTCCTTTCTTAATAGCGTTTGGTTCCCTTACTTGGTGGACTGAGCTTATATATATATATATATACAGATCAATAGAAAAGAGATTGCTACTTCCAGCAGTCATTCTTGTGTTAATATAATGTTGTAGCCATATATGTCAGACCTATGATACTGACTTGAAAGATTTAACTGCTTCACTATATTGACCTTAAAGACAGAAAATTGTCCACATCTGTGAACTGAGTTGTTATAACGCTTCATAGCATGAACGAATGTGGTTTTTCTGTATAGTATTTACAGAGGCACTGACATTATCAGCGCTTCAAGGCTGTAATTTACCACTGAGCCGGGGAATGAGCTTGCGTTAATGGCTTGCTTGGATTTTCTGGAGTGGGTAAAGGGGAGGTTCTAAGTATGTAACAGGCAGATTATAGAGGATTATGTTTCTCATACACAGGATGAGCGAATGCAGAGAACTCAGGAGAATTTGTTATCTCCACGAAAGATGTCAGTGTCCAGGATGCACTCTTTGCCTAATGACAGTTACATGTTTCACCCGGTGAGGCCAGCCAGCGCACCATACCCTCTGCAGGAAATGGAGCCCGCTCAAGCATACCTCGAATTAGGTACTTACTATTTTTCAGCTACATGGTTTATTAACCGTATTTTTATTTTTTGTGTAAAATTTCCCCAAAAATTTGGAGACTAAACGGTGGACTAACTTTCCATATAGGCTCAATGACCTCGATCCACTCTCAGCCATGTGAAGGTCATTCCTTGCTCCAGGTTCCTGGTGTTCATCCTCAGCCCCATATTAGTATTTGCATGCCTAGGATCCCCACTCCAAAGTCATCTCCCCTGCATGTTGTAGGCAGGCCTCTGCGTAGACAGGTACAGTTTCATATCGCTAAATATCTCTGTCTTTCAACCCTTTATTATTACAATTCCTTGATGTTGTTTACACCATGCTTTTTTATTTCAGGAAGCAATCAAGAATGACTTGATTGATGTGCAAATGTGTGACTCCAAAGGCAACCAGGAGAAACATATTAGGAGTACAAGAGCCATCCCGGTGCCGAGGATCTCCACCCCCAGCAGCCCCCTGGTGTCTCCTTTCCTACCCTCTTATTGCTACATGCCCACAGTCTGCACCCTCCAGCACCCTCACCACCAGAGAATTATTCCCCTTCGACCACACATTCGGGCCAGCAGCAGCCCCAGCGACTCTATGTTGGATTCGGCCGACCCAGCCGATGAGGAGGTGCACCATATAAACAGCTCAGCCAGGCTGTGGGCAGGAGTCCCAGCAGAGGAGCGGTGCCACTCACTGTCCCCCTGTGTCCCATCGTGGCCATTGCCTGTGAAGAACTGTACCAGTGCCACCAATCTTACCGACTACAGCACTAAAGACAAGGACTTTAAGTTCTTCACTGTGGACACCAGGGGATATTTGGACAAGCCCTCTGTTTCCGAGGATCATCGGCGGCACTCCATTGAGATTTGCTCTTCTGTGGACAACGGTGCATTTGAGCCTGGAGTTGGTGAAAGGAGGCACCTGCCCTCACGAGGACAATCATTGCACATCCCCAGAAAGAAGAAGATGAGTCCTCCTTGTATCTCTGTTGAACCCCTACTTGAAACAGTGTTACCACCGTCTCTCATGTCGATGAAAAAACTGTCCGAGAGCACGCTACTGCGGCGAAGGACGCCATCTTATGAACTGGCCCTACAGCGCGACTCTCTAGACTTCCTTGAGCACCAACTCCCCAGTCAGCCTCTCATCAAAGTGGAGAGGCAGCTCTCACACTGTGGCGAATATCTCTCTCTCCCACGATTCCCCTTTCACCAGTCAGACTCCAGTTCCTGCATCGTGCGTGAAAGCAACCCATCCGCACAGCCCCCTCGCTTTGACAGTGCACTGGAGGAGTCCACAGATTTCAGCACAGTAAACAGGACTGCTCAATGATAGAGATGAGAATGTTGATTGTTTCCGACTGGTGCACGCAATGCGGCGTGGAAGTTATTTTGGATGTGGAGCAACAGCCACTTAATTCAATAGCCAAAGTTTTTTTGTGATGTATAATATTATGTAAGCCAGCCAGGAATGGCAACTTTGATAAGAGTGTGATCGGGCACGATGGGATATGCAATTTCAGGTTTCCATATGGAACTCTGGTTCTTATCTTTTTCCCACTGCTCAGTCACATTGATTTGAGTTCAGGATGTGTGATGGGTTCTCTCTTTCTTTTTTTTATTCCTTTATCCATCTTGTCATTAATATCGCTGTTTCTGTAAAAAAAAAAAGAAAAGAAAAGAAAAGAAAAAGAATACGCAGATTAAATAAAACAAAAAAGTGGATAAAAAAAACAAGACCTGTACATGATCTGTACTTTATTAAATCACATGTTGTAAATTGAGGAAATATTGTATTGGTGAAGAAAATAGATCTATTCATATGCACATATTTTTATAGAGATCTATAATGTTTTTGCACATATCAATTTGAAATTCAAGTTGAAATGTCTTTTGTTGTCCTCTTGTGAATGTACATTTTTTAAATCAAATAGCAGTGGGAACAATTATAGTCTATTTAAACCTACTGATACTGAGATAATTTTTATTTTTCTATTGGGAGGCGGGATATGACATATTGAAGTAGATCTAGCGACAACCAAACATCAAATGATCTGTAGCCTGAGTGCAATACACTGTAAATGTTTATGTAAGTTTACCCTGTTAGGTTGCTCGCATTTTATATACGTAACATAGTAATGAGCATCTCACTAGCACGACCTTATACCATAATCAAATTCATCTCAATGTCTTAAGTAAAGAATTCACTCACACGTTCATTATGTATTTTAAAAATGCCGTTTTGTGACCCTTAGCTGTGGCACAGGCAGTGTGCGTGTGAGGGACAATATAAATCATTATAGATATGTGGCAAACTTTGTCATGTTCCTCATTATTTTCTAACATTTGTCTCACAGAGTGTTTTCTTGCCAGGGTTTGTTTTAGTGCAAACGTGATCTGGTTTCATTTTAAGCTTCGGTATGTTTCCTCTATATTTGCATCCAGTAAAGAGACATGTACATGAAGGAAAAGCTGTGTATGGGTGATTCTACAGCTGTGGGCATTTTTAACCATAAATATAGAGTTATTTTAAAAGTCCTGGTCTGGAATAGCTGATACAGAGCCAGTGTAGTCCCTGGCTATATTTCACCTTCACCTTCAATTTCACCTTCAGTAGGAGACAGGGTACTTTCATGACAACTTCTATAACCGCCAAGGGATATTAGTATTATTCAAGAGCTTTAAATATATATATATAAAAAAATTAGAGATGGCACGATAGCACTTCTTCTTTTCCGATACCAACAGTGAAACCATGAGCATCAGCCAATACTTATAAACATCCGATATTGTTTTCTTTAAAAACTGCTACACTTTATTAACATTTATTAACTGAGGAATTTCAGTCTTTCGCATGAAAATCATTTTCATTGTAAACATAATAAAGTACAAACTAAAGATATAATAAAAAATCAACCCTAACAAAAAACAAACAAACAAACCCAACCCCAATATGTATATATAAATATTTCTAGTTCTAAAAAAATTTTTCCAGATCAAATATCAATCTTTGCCACAGAATCCGATATCCAATTCACTGTTGTTTGATTGTATCAACCCAATATGTTGATGATGGGTATTGGATCAGTGCCATCTCTAAAAAAAACAACAACAACAACAACAAAAACTTATACTTATAAGCTGTACTGTCCTAATACTGCCTGGTTAGAAATAACTGGTCTACAGTATATACAAGCGATGTTTCAAACAACCACAATTTTACCATCTTAAAAGACTATACAAACAAATATTACTTGCAAAATTAGCTTTATATACCAAAATACTCATTTATAAATGTATCATTGACAGATTAGAATGCATAACAACGAATTTGCAACCATAGATAATGAACAATTATATTTATTGAGCAGGTCATATGATATTTATCCCAGATTAAAAGAGCAGATATAGAAGCGGCTTCCTTTATTGGAGTATTGGATCTGAACCATTCCTACTGTATATTGGCACTATTAATAATAAATGTGATTGGTGTGTTGATAAGAACGACATATTCAAGTAATAACAAATACACGATCTACACTATTTGTAATAATACCAAAAAAAAATACACTTGTTTTTGATGATTAAACAATGCCCTGTTATTTGCTATCTCAAATGTTAAACGTTTATTGCAATAAAAAAAAATTTAACATATCATTAAAATACACCTATAAAAGGTTAGGTTTAACACAAAACTCAGACATGCTCACAACAAGGACATTCCAATAAAAGATGCAGTAGCGTTTCAATTTTTAATAAAATCTCTTTAATGGCTGATGAATTTATGCACAAATTTAAAGGACTTTAAAGTGCCCATTGTGACAGAAACACCCATACAGACCATGTATTTGAGGTACACATTTATCTTACTCCATTTAATGATGAAACATTCGATTCTGCTCATTCTGACACGTACAGTATTTATATCCGATTTCATGAACATATGGATACAGAATATAACAGAATCTTAACGATGCTTTTGACCACTGATCATTTGTCAGTTTTCTCAATTTTTGAATCCTGATTTGATTCAGAAAGTGAAACTATTGCATGTTATTGGAAAAAAAAAATACATGAATGTTTTTGAGGTTTATGATATTTGAGCTTTAATTTGTAGAATAACTACCTGCACTAGACTGCATTGGGCCGTCTGGGTTTTCCTCTTTGTAGATCAACTTATTCATTGTCTAATGCAATATTTTATCTGTATCTTTGTGATCATAGCTCAAGCAACTTAGGTGTAAGCAAAAATCATGGCTGGTAGAATATTTTAATGGCGTTTAATGGCATATTTAAATACTGGACAATTAATGTTCAGTCAATTTATATGGCTCGGAAAATGTTTTTTGTTTTTTTTTAACCAGCACCATGACTTTTCAAGAAAAAAGTTTTAAAAGGAAATTTTAAAAAAAACAAGAGTTGACTTAATAAACAAATGATAGAAATGAGTAAAAGGATTTTGTGTGTACATGCTTAAATTATTTAAATCACACTGGTGATAGGGAAACTACAGCTTTCACAATCAAGCAACCTAGTATCCTTAAATAATTAATCTAAGCGTTCTCTCCATTCTTTCGTGGAAGAAAGTTGAGTCTTTTCTTGTTGTTGTTTTTTTTTTTCTTGAAGCAAATTGTTTGCAATAATTTTGTCTTGAGTTCTTTGATATGGCTCAGATGTGATGCAAGGGAGGTATTTAAAATGGCTATACAATTTCTACACTGTATTATAACTTTTTATTGTGCAATGATCTGAGCGGTAATCTCTGTCATCTAATGATAAACATTTTTATCAAAAAAAAAAAAATTAATCTGTGTCCTTTTTCTGACTTTTTAAAACTACAACAATCATACTTCTTATTACATTTACGAGACATTATTCAAAAACAACCACTATTGACCACCACTATTTTCAGTGACTTTGAAATCCTCTTTCCTCAAGACCTGTACAGTCGTAGGAAAATAAAGGTCAGAAGAAACAAACATTTCTAGAATAAATGGAAAAGTACAAATGTAGCTTAAGAGAGAAGGTCACTCATTCAGTTGATGTGATCATCAATTTAAGGGCATCTTTTAATAGATCAAAGTTTGCTTAATAGATTAAAAACATCTATTATGATGGACTAGCATCCCATCCAGGGTGTATTCCCAGTGTTCCTGAGATCAAATGTCAAATGTATTCCTATACCACATTTAAACCAACTTTCATTGAACCAAGTGGAAATTCGAGTTGAGGAATCTTGCAAAGATTATTATGAATCTAAAGATTATTGACAGATAAGAGAGAAATAATATAAGGAATGAACCAATAATAATAATAATAATAATAATAATAAAATAATAATAATAATAATAATAATAATAATAATAATAATTTCCATCCTGATGCCCTACTTCTGGTTGGAGTTCTTATCAATAGGAAGTCACATGCTGCTGCTGAGGATGCCCCCACAGAGTGCAGCCTAAAGGTCACTGAGATTGCTGAGGATGGTACCACTTAAAAACTATGAAGATGGCTTTGGACCTTAATTCATATGAACAGTTATGCTATGATGGCTTTAGGTCTACAATTACCACAAACAGTTTTGCACTCAAGTCTCCATCAGCGAACAGTAGAGAAGTTCAACAAAACAGACTTCCTGTTGAAACGGTAATGAATTTCCTGGTTACACATCTGCACTATTTGACCATGTAGTATTAGCACATTTATAGAAGGGATTTATTTATAATCGTACTACTCGGTGTCACACAGATGAGGACGGGTTCCCTTTTGAGTCTGGTTCCTCTCATGGTTTCTACCTCATTTCGTCTCAGGGAGTTTTTCCTCACCACTGTTGCCTCTGGCTTTCTCATTAGAGACAAATCCATACATTTAAAATCTTTATTCTGAATTTATATATCTTTGAGGGTTTCCTCCAGGTACTATGGTTTCCTCCCCTAGTCCAAAGTCATGCTCTGTAGGCTAATTAGCATTTCCAAATTCTCCACAGTGTGTGAATATGTGTGTGATTGCGCCCTGCAATGGGCTGGCACCCTGTCCCCTGCCTTGTTCCCCGAATTTCCTGGGATAGGCTCCAAGCTCCTCCGTGACCCTGTGCATGAGAAGCAGTATGAGAAAATGGCTGGATTGATAATAACATGAATAATAACATAGAATGTTTCCACGTCCATTTCTATTCATTATAACATCTAATATAATAACAGTACAGTAAATAGAAGGGCGGGCTCAAAGTTTAAATAGTCATCCACAAACATATTCTCAAAAGTTTGGAAAAACCTGGTTCCAGTGTTTGTTTGTTTTTTGTTTTTTTATTTATATTATTATTATTATTATTATTATTATTATTATTATTATTATTATTATTATTATTATTATTATTATTTATTTGATTTTGAATCCTGGGGTTTCGATGCCATCTGCTGGAAGCTTAGACGCTGAAAAGGAACGTCTCGGCATACCGAGGTTTCAAGGGGAAGATAAACCATGGCGCACAGAGCACAAATCCCAAATTTAACAGAAAGCACTAGATAGGGAGTCAACGCTGTAGTCTACAAGCAGAGTTCCACTCAATGTAGTGCACTTCTGCAGGGAGTGATGAGGCAATGAGGATCGAGCCGGAGAAGTTTCTCTTCGCTAATCTGTGAGGGAGCTATTTTCATTCTAGTTCCAGCAAACGCGGTATTTCATCACACTGATTAAGAAATATATAATAATAATAATAATAATAATAATAATAATAATAATAATAATAATAATAATAATGTGTATGTTTAGTGGTTAGGGCTGATGTGTTCAGAAATGGCTAGCAAGTTTAGTTAGCCACCTCCACCGAGTACTTGCACGCAGGCAGTCCTGGTTTGTCCCTTACAAAAGGTAAAATCTCTCTTCTATTTTAAACCTAAAAGCATGTGCTTAGCTTATGCGGGAAAAGTGTGCGTGTTTCAGATCAATAACTCGATGCTAATAAGATCTACACTCTTATTGGCAAAAGTTTGTGGACACCTGACTATCACACCCATATGTGGCTCTTCCACAAAGTTGGAAACACACAGTTGTACATGACAGTGGTTTTCAAAGTGGGGGCCACCAGGGGGCGCCCGGGGGGCCTTCAACGATTTGGTGTGAGAAATGAATAAATGTATGTTTTCTCTTTCTCACTCTCAGACCACCACACACACACACACACAGACACACACACACACACACACAATATCAGTTCCTAATGTAATGTAAAGATGTCATTATTAATAATAATGAAAAAGGGGGTATATTCAGAAGTCTATGATGGCTTTGTATGCTGTAGAATTACAATTTCCCTTCACTGGCACTGTGCATAAAGCGAGCTCCATGAAGACACGGTTTGAGAAGGTTGGACTGGAAGAACTCGAGTGTCCTGTAGAGAACCCTGACCTCACCACACTGAACACCTTTGGGATGAACTGGAACACCGACTTCATGTTCCCAATGAACGTCGATGCCCAATCTCTTGTGCTCTTGTAGCTGAGTGAACACACATCCCCCACAACAACGCTCCAAAATCGAGCAGAAAGCCTTCCCTGAATAGTGGCGCTTCTTATAGCAGCAGTTAAATACAGAAGCACATATGGATGTGATGGTCAGGTGTCCACAAAGCTTTGGACTTATAGTTCAAACAAAGTGTTATCTCTTCCAGACCATTATTACTACGGTATACTTCACCTTGAAATATAATGATTGAGACCTCCTTTCCATCCAGTTATGAAAAACGTACATTTTAGTGTCCAGCAACGTTCATGCAACTCTACGACCTGAACACGCTTACCCCCATGACGTATTTGGAATGTTCCAAAAGTCACACGATTCCTCCGATCGCTCATTGGCCCGACGGCACCCCTCTGATAAACCCCGTGCGCAGACGTCTTCCAGTCAAGGGACGAGGCGCAGGAGTGTCCGGAGGAGTGCACTTCGGGTTGGATGCGAAATCCGGAAAAGTGCCTGGTTCTTGCACCCCGGAGGTGAAAACCGGACTTTGAAAAAGTTTTTCAAAAGGGTTTATTTTTCCAACTGTGTTACTCATTTAGGAGAAAAATGCACCCATTATCAACAAACAACCTTATTTAAACAGATTGTTGCCTGAGATAGGTCGACAGTTTCGAGTGATTAAATGCACGTTTTCTTAGATTCAGTGTTGGAAAATGCTTTTCAAAAAGTGTTTAGGCGTTACAAGTGCTAAATGGCATTGCAGTCATGGAGTTACTCAAGTAGTTGGCCAACAAAATAAACAGTCGGTAACGATGTTGCGTACTGATGACCACCATACAGCTACTAAAGGTATGTTTCCACAGCGTGACTCGCAACCTCGCGAAGATACAGTACATCGCTACGACGTATGCAGGAGTTTCACTACAAC